>JALBCR010004437.1:0-284291 GCA_030710515.1 Abscondita cerata
TGTATACTTCGTTTCAGTTTACCTTGTTGCTAATGCTTGGAAACCTAGAGGTTCAATTTTGTTACAACCTTTAATAATACTGTTGCGATAACCCGGATGTGAAGATCTTTCTTGTTCCTTAAGTTTTAAATTTTATACCAAAGAAGCTATATGGCATGGAACAAATTCTTTTCATAGATAATGTTACCAAACATTTTAGATAAATATAATTACCAAAACAATTGAAGTAAAGGGAATAGATTTTAATTTTGTGGAAAAAAGATGGATTTTGTCGACAATAATAAATTGTTTAGTTCTGCATAGTGGTCCTGTAAGTACGACATAAAAATGAAAAGTACCCTTACAAGATGTTAAGATTGTTTTAAAATTTGTGATCTAACAATTTGCGATTTCATTTCTGAAAATTCTATACAATGATACATTTTTCGAAAAGACATGTATATACTATAGCTCAGTACGTTTTTTTAGTCATGAGGAAAAGCTTCCTTCAAAAACTCTGGTTGGCTAAGCTTTCTTGGAGCAAACTGCTTCCTATTAGATTTGATTTCCAAGAATAGAGATAAATTGTTGATTCTATTAATTTCATAAAATCTCAGAAAGATTTCCACATATTTGTTTTTTTCTCAAGTTTGTTGTAAAACTCAAATTCACTGATTCGCTACGATAGCAGCAGACGTGTATGTGTTCTGTCTGTATTTTCCGTACCAGTTACTCGACATCACTGTCACCTCCAAATCCAACGTTGCTCTGCAAAAACTGTTTTTTTTCTACTACTTGAGTTATATACATCAGTATTGTTGACAGAAAACTTCGCCAAAAAAATTCATAGAGTATTTAACAAAAATTTAAACTTCAAATCTATAAATTTATAGACTGACTCCCAAATATCCTTTTACCGGATACAAACCGATCCATTACAACGGAACACTTTCATTACGAACAGTGTTTGCGAAATGTAAATTTTTCAATTTCACGCTCAGTGGTTGCCTGTTCGTTCTTCTAAGAACCTTACTGATTTACTTTTCGGCCCTTGAGCTACTAAACCCAAGCTGTCGTAGCGTTTGTTTTCTGTTCAAACAAAATTTGATTTATCTAAATTCACTTTAAAAGCCCATCTCAATATAGTACCCTGACTAGAAAAGGAAAAAAAAGCGTTACAACTCCTACCCGTAAATGTTGCCTACGAAATGAATTTTGAATTAATTATGAAATCTTTTCTTCATTTTAAACTTTATACCGACAGCACATACGGCATGGAACTTGTTTCACCAGATAATGTTACAACATTTTAGAATAAATCTAGTTTTAAAACAATCAGTTTAAATTCTAGATTTAATTTTGTCAAAAAGAATGTTGTGTCCTCTTAGTTAAAAGAAGTCATATCGATTGGATAATTCAGCAAATGTTAAAGCGGTCCTTACAATAAAGACATATTCATTTTGCTGATCTTCTCAATTCTAACAAAAATATAATCGACAGAATTTCATATAGCTCAGAGTGATTGAAAAATGATAAGAGCATGTATTGATATCGTAGTTAGCCTAGACCAGTTCCTTGCAAAAACAAAATATTGCTTTACCATAGAAGCGAACAATAACAATTGAAGTGTCCAGTGTAAGTTTGAGTCAAAAAAAATAAGAAAGTCGCAATAGAATTAAATGTAAAAGATGTTCACCGAAGTTTGTGAAAATCGAAAATTGGAGTATCGAGCCATCATCAAGTACCTGTTATTTAAAAGGGTTAAAGAGGTAAGCAGATTTACGAAGATACTGCTTAATATCCCTTGGTAATCAATGTCCTTCGTATGCGACGGTCAAAAATTGAAATGCAAGCTTCAAAGGATTAAAATTTTACATTGAAATGATGATCGATCGGGAAGGCCAGTTTCATAAGTAATCAGTACCCGAAAATATCGATCAAGTTCATGACATGATTTTATCAAACCGTCAGGTGGGCCAAAACGTATATCTGAATTTCACTGAATATTTCATACAAAACGCGTTCATCTAAGGTTCACGTCAATTTGGACATGAGAAAAATTGCTGCCAAAATGGATTCACAAAATTTGAATGTTAACCAAAAACGTGCAAGGGTAAAAACTCGTTTCGATCTGTACTCGATTTGAAAACGAAATAGACTTCTTGAACCGAATTTTACTATGAATGAGATTTGGGTACATTTCTAAATTCTGAAACAAATCCCAACAATTGATTGAGACCAAAACTCCGGTTTGTCCAACTCCTAAGTTTGATGTCCAAAAATCTGTTGGAAAAATTCTTTGCTTTAGTTTTTGCCAGTGCCCTTGAATTAATCATCATATCGATTGGATAACAGCGGTGTTAAGCGGTCCTTACTAATAAAGACATATTCATTTGCTGATCTTTTATAAATTTGATCTTAACTTAATAAGAAACAAAATATAATCGACGAATTTCATAGCTCAGAGTGATTGAAAAATGTTATATACAAAAAAAATCAAGAATCAATCACCAAAAAGTTTAATCATTGATAGAGAGAGTTGAAAGACGAAAGATCCGAAATTGATCAAGAAATTTGAAGAAAAAAATTGATAACTTGCTTGTATGTTAATAAGAAAATTAACACCAATCAATAATTTTTAAGTCCATTTCTTGACTTACTAATAAATTTTGAATTTTTAGACATTTTGTCTAACCAATACTATTTTTTGAAAATCCCAAGGCATCTAACAGTTATGGGGTAAAATTCGAACAATCCAGTTAACTACATACCTGACACTTATTATCAAAAATTATTACTAAGTCTAAAAATTAAAACTTCAACAAAGTGGTAAATGATAAACATTCTGTAAGACGAATGAACATTAAGAAAGAAATTTAAGTATTACTTATTAAATTATTTTTATCAATATATATGATTCCTTATTCAATTTTCACTTTTTACTTATTCTCACTCAGGTCTTAAATTTAGGTGCTTAAATTTAATTCGTCTCTAGCACATTTCTGAATTATACCTTTTTTTTCTTTAGATGTTAGTTCACAGTTTATATATACATAAGTTTCCTCAGCAACTTCCTAATTCCCTTTGTTATTCGGTCATTTTGTCTTCCTTGATGTTTAACTTTACGAACGAGGATTTCTGTTCTTTTTTTCGCTACTTCTAGTTATCCATCAATGAAAATCCTGATTTCATTTTTGAACATTTTAGGGTTATTTAATTCAAATTTAATTTTTGGATGTTTTTCCTCCTTTCCGTTTTTTTTATTTTCTCAATTATTTTTTAAAGTTTCATTTTTCATCTGTAAATTATCTTTTTCTATTTCTATATTTCTTTTGCATCGCATGGTTTCCTTGATCTGATATTTTATGTTATGTTCATAATGTAGTGATACATGCATGACAAAATTTCAAAACAAGTCACAAGTATCAGAGGTGACAACTAACTCATGTCGTACAGTACATAAATTAGAAGTAAGTAACCCACTCCAAAAATAAAGTTCATAAAATTTGGCCTTAACAAAAAGAAAGTTGTGATCGTCAAATAAATAAAATGAAAAAGAATCCTACGTTGTGATTATTTTTAATTTCTCTACAAGATTTTGATAGATTCGGATTGAATGAGAACTGATTCACTTTGGATAATGTATTATAAACCAATATATTAAAATAAAACTCACATTGCAAACCACAATAACATTTAATATTTAATTCCTGCATAGGCTGCTTACAAAAAGGAAAACCTGAAAAGTACATTGGACATACACAAATAACACACAAATCGCAAAGGCATAACACATAAAATGTCAATAATCAAAATATTAACCAAATCAAATAAAACACTGCAACAAGATATGTTCATCATATTTCAATTCTTATGAGATAAATAATCATCAAATAGCCTCATAACTTCGTTTGTCGAATGTTAGTAAAAACACAGAGAAACAACAAAAAACAATACATTGCATATACATAATAAATATCATATCAAATAAAATCAAGATCATAAATCAATAACCTCTGCTTTGATATTCTTTGTATCAGCAGGTAAATAATAAGTTCAATGACAATAAATGTCATAGTAAAAGTTTCATGTTAAATTGAAAGAGAGATAAGCTACTCCACTTGCATCAAACCAGCTAGGACATAGTCAATCAACGGTTGTTGCCAGGCGGCTTGAGCCGCTCCCTTTCTGACGATCACTCTCCAACGTTTGTTAAATTAAAAATATCAAATAATTCCACGGTGGAGGTGTACAAGCTACTCCACTTGCAACAAACCAGGTAGGACAATTAAGTCAACCAACGGTCGTTACCAGGCGGCTTAAAATACACCCATCCGATTCGAACTAAATCAATATATCAAAAACAACATCGATAAGAGCCTTCATTCAAAAACGTTCCCCAACTTGTAAAAGTTAAGTACAAACGAATTCATGAGTAAGGTATCGTTCACATCCAGTTAAACTAAATCAATGCAGACACAAAAAAATAAGAATCAACGCACGAATACACTAAGCTTTCCGCTTACATTTACTAAGTTAGCTTAAGAAGTTCTCATTGAGCATTACTTTACAATCACTCATGGTAAAACTGCACACAAACATAATAAACTGTCTAGTAACTTCTTAAGTTGAAGTTGACACAACAATTTCGTATACTACGTTAATTTTCCGTATCTATACTTGAATGTATACGCAAGTGTTAGCGGAATGGTGCTAAACATTTGCCAATTCTTAATAATTTTCACGTATGTTAATTCAATTTAAACAAATCAAATCCCTTCATATGTTCTAAAAATAGAATGAAAACGCCCAAATTTATGCCTCCGCGACAGTGGTTATTTTACAATCTGAACTAAACATTGTTAACTTATATTTTATCTATTGTTTCCCATAGCAATATATATGAACTCAATTTAAATTAAACCTTAATAAAAAAAACATTTGATAAATCGGTGACGAACGCTTCATGAAGGCGTTTTACAAAAAGAAAATACGCGCGAGACAATTCTCTACGCAATAAATTTTCAGACAAAAAAACTACATTAGCGGTTCCTAATTAGTTAATTTTTCTATAATTGTGGTTTAAACAATCGTAAAAGGTAAAACTAAAAACGTGCAAAAGGGCAAACTTAAATCTGGTTCAAAATAAATCATCACCAAAATTAATCTAAACAACGTTACAAGGTTTACACACACAAGTGTCCCTGCATCGCCCTTATTTCATTAGTTCAAACAAAAAAAATTTAAGGCGGAGAATTCTTTCCGATATATTTCGAGAGCAAAAGCGTACAAAAAAAAACTAGCGGTTTAATATGTCGTCTACCTTAGGGTAATTATACATAATTTTTTAATTTAAGCATAAACCCTTTTTTTTTAATGTTCCAAAACTTCACATAAAATAAAAAATTTTTTTTTTATTTTTTTTTTTTAAAAATATTAAAAAATAAAATAAAAAAAAAAAAAAAAAAAAAAAAAATAAAAAAAAAAAAAAAAAAAAAAAAAAAAAAAAAAAAAAAAAAAAAAAAAAAAAAAAAAAAAAAAAAAAAAAAAAAAAAAAAAAAAAAAAAAAAAAAAAAAAAAAAAAAAAAAAAAAAAAAAAAAAAAAAAAAAAAAAAAATTTGTCTGAAGACATTTTTACTACTATTGTTTATTTATTTAGAGTTTGAGATTATCACTGAGGACATAAGTCTACCTACATCAACTATTCGGAAGTAGATTTATTATCTAATTACTTATACGTTTTCACTTTTTTTGTAATTAGAGTTGCCTAACCAGGCGGCGTCAAAATAAAGCTTTTGAGGCTTATAATAGTGCTTATCTGTATTTATCAATATTTAAACATGTTGGTTCCACTTAATTTATAATAATTGTTTCAATGGTTTCTAATCACAGTTTACTTTATTTAATTTTTGCCCCTACCTACTTCTACCCCCAGAGTACTTTATTTAACTGATTCTTCTAGAATATTCTGTTTAAGGAGATTTTGAAACATGCAAAATTGAATAAATTAAAAGCTTTGGTTATTTAAATAATAAACTCTTTATTGTTCTTAGAAATAATATGTTTTTTAGCAATTTATCCACAGCATGTTTAATAAGTTTTTCACACATTTTATAGCGGTTAAAGGTTGTTTTCCATACCAAGTAAAAATAGAAACTATCTATTTTTTTTAAACTATACAGAGTGTTCTATTTAGAAGAACAATGTAATTTCTGGTTAAACTCCTTATTCAGTATTTTATTAATATACATACGTAGATCTATTAATATTCACTTCTTAAAAGTCAATTTTTTTCAAAAGATTATTAACGATCACATTCCTGATTTCCATTTATGATCAAGAAATTTTTATATTAATGTGATTTGTAATTCTAAAACTCAACATTTTTATGTTGTCGTAGTAATATTATCAAAGCTAGATTCTGATTGATTTAAACATATGGTATAAAATGTTCACTTACAATAGCCCGAGTAAGACAATGGCATATGATCATCACAATTGAAGAAAACTCTCTTTGTACAAAAGAATGCAATAAATTAAAACAAATAATTTGAAATTAGAGTATGAGATATAATTTGATCAAGAAATGTACTTAGTTGATTATGCTCTTATAGAGCTCTTCTAGGTGGACAGGAAGTGATAGTAGGTTGCAAATGCCCACCATTGTGTGGGCTTTAAATAGGTTAATTGTTAGACTGAGTTGGTAGTATAGATAGCCTTAATAAAATCCACACAATGGTGGTCGAAACGTCGGCAATTGCAACCAACTGAGTTGTTTTTGTTTACTCCATCTACACCTAGAAGAGCTCTATAAGAGTATAATCAACTGGACTCACCTGTTTCGACCAACAAATTTATTTTCAACTTGGTTCTATACAATGAAGCTCTGCTTCAATAGAATTGGTAAAAAGAATATTTAAAAAAATTGTACGGACTACTGTTTATTTAAATTTTTCTTTTAAGATGTGAATTTTAATCTTTCAACCCTCATTCCATAACCGCTAGCATCCCAAGTTTTTAAAATTGAAATAGTAAAATACTCCTCAAGATTCTTCATTTTATCTAATCCAGATACCTATAACAACAGACAGTGCTCTAATCTAGAGAAAACGGTTCTGAAATTCTTGTCTTCTTCTATTACAGTTTGTTTTAAAAATTTTACTTTTAAATAATTATATAGAAAAATACTACAAAATATTAAATTCAAATGTTCTTAAAAGTGAAGATACATGATAAAATAGCCCACCATCTTATGATCTTCTGCAACAAAGTCAAGGTTTCATTACTCACTATTTCAGCTCTTATTAACGTTTTGATAATGCTGTGTATTTGCTTTTATTGTCAAATAAAAAATCACAATCATTTTACTTATTGGTGGTACGGTTTAAGCACAATGTTCCCTCATCAAAATCATTATCTAGATAAAACTTGGATGAACGCTGGCGATACCGTAAATAAAGTATAGAAAGACACAACAATCGTCGGCTTTTACCGAAGGATTAATAATGATCCTTCGGGCTAGGAAAATTATCTTATAAAACTGCTACTAAATCTTAGAATGGATTTGAAAATGGTTTGCTACATTTTGAGTCAAAGAAAACTGGAGATCATCATGAATCGGTTTAGTGGCAAATTCAGTGATTGTGATGGACAATGTTCCTTATCACAGTAGAAAAAACAAGAACATTCCTAATTCTTGCACAAAAAAGGCAGATATACAAACTGGGTTAGAAAGTCAATCGATTGTGTACCTTCCAGACATGGTAAAATATGAACTTTTGCATCTTGTTAGAGAGACTGCAGCCATGCCAAAATATCTGATTGATAAATTGGCTAAAGAAAAAAGTTCTACAGTTTTGCGTTTTAAATGAAAAATCTTTACCAATTATTTTGACAAGCTATAGAAACTGTTTCTGCAGACAATTGGGAAAAACGCCATTTATAAATACATTTTACATATGAAGTTGTTATCTTATTTATTTATTCGTCTACATTTTATAAGAAGAATTTACAGTTTAGTGCATTTCAATAATATAAAATTACCAGGGCAACAAAGCTGTTACTACAACCTTAAGTTATATGGGACTATGTGGAATGCGAGACAATCGTTATACATACCAAATATTAGAAATATCTTACATTTATTGGAATTTGATTGTTTACTTTATTACATATAAATAAACTATTTTTGAGTTTTTGCGCTTATATAAATTTACAAGTGTCTTTGCACTTATTGGTTCAAATTATCACAAATTAATGAAGGAGTGGCTTAACTCCGTGTGTTCGCTGAACGTATTATAGCTGTAAATTGCCAAATGTAACCAGAAATGAGTGTGTTCATTTTTTTTAATTGAGGAATAGTAGTGCTCTCAACATATTTTGTCAGACCCTTTCTTACATAATTACCTAATTACATTTATTTAACCTAGCAGATTCGTGGTCAAATATATCATCGACAATTCGGTGAAAATGACCAATTGTGAAACAACTCCAAATCCTGTCAAACTCATCGAAAAGACAGGGTAACGTCTCGGGCAAAATAGTTTTTAATAATATTAATTTACACGTTATTTTTAAATTTCATTTATACACAACTTTTGTTTAAACTATTTTTCATCCGATTAATACAGTCTTACAATGTCAACCAATTAAATGGTCAATCTTTAAAGAAATGGAGGTCGGGGTGCAATATTTTGAAATTAAAAGTCGACGTCCAAAATGTCAATTAAAAGTACATGGAGTTTTTATTCGATGCATGTACCACTCTGTACAATACGAAAGCCCCAGACTTAGTTTTGGGAAAATTAACCAAAAAGAAAAGATGTTTTGAATCAATCCAGTTTTTTCTAAGACCCGGACATTATCAAATTAGAAGCCAGTATGATGATGTTAGCAAAAATATGAAATTATTAATTCATTTTACAATAAGTTATTTAAATAGTATGTTGTTGCACTACTCTCTATAAACATAGAGATGCGAAGTCTTGAAGCAATTACCATGAAGTATTAACTTTCATATAGGTAATAGCGATCATTAATGAATAGTTATTAAACAAATGCAATTGTAACAGTTTATAAAACAGTAGAAAGTGTTATTAACACTTTGTACATGTTTGTTTAATTTCTTTACTATTTAGTTTCACATCGTGGTTGTAAAAGCATCTCACTGTTATAACGGAATTCAAATTTTGACCCAACAATATATCAATATTTTTTTAACAAACAGATCCGTTTGTTTCGCCATTAACGTCGGGTCACAATCCCGTTTTACAGTTTAACTTGAACGATCTATTGTCTCTAAATTGAATACACGGTATTTATTACGAAAATGATTTTTACCTTAACGACCGTATGCGGAACGTCGCAATCTGCACCGCCTGTAAGTCGAAAGCCCCATGGACTGTTGTCCGTTTTCTGTAGTTTAAGTTCGATGGCCATTTCAAATTTTACATATAGTATTTAATCCAGGTCACTCATTAACTAGTTCCTTGTAGATCACATCATTGTTAATTTAGCACTGTCTATCTGCTGGTAGGATGTAATACAAGTAGATCAGATCAGTGACCGCCAAAACTATCTATAGCACATTCAGATTTATCGTTTCGCGTAATGAAAGTTCAACAATTAGTACTTGCGGAATGCTTAGCTGCAAATAAGATTGTGTTTTCAATTACGAAGTTCTCAATTTACACTTTTCTTCTTGAATTCAGTGATAGTTAATCAAAACGTAGGTTTGGTGACAATATCAAGTCGAAGGACAATTAACAATTCCAATTAACAATGTTTTGGCAACTGCATTTTATTGGCAACTATCTTGTGTACGTTGCAATTTTAAAGCCAAAATTTTTGCCATAGTGATTGTGCAAAAATAGAAGGCATTAATGTCATTAATGCGTCAACAATCAGCAGTAAACTAATAAAAATGTTTGTCATTATTTTATTATTAGTCTTCAATCAAATAAATCGTGTATTAACTATTAAAACAATTAAAGGAATAAACGCGTTTGAAAAAATGTCATTAAATTACAAAAGGACTCAAAAAATATTTTATTATTATTAGAGCTGTCTTTTTTTGAGTAACTTTTTGAATTAAACTATTCGGTTCTTAAACCATTTATCTCATAAATAACAAGTGATACTGCACAAAATTCTAAATATCTGCTTATAAATTTTATAATAATAGTCGTGTAAATATAATTTCCGACAATTTTTGTTTTGCTGTTTTTTGTGTGTGTTAATCAGTGACCGGCAAAGAGTTTGCAACAAAGTCCGTCCTAAAAAAACAATGTTTTTTGTTCTTTAACGTCCATTGGTAGACTAATAAATAAAAATTACTGGATTGTGAAGTTTATTTGTTGGTTTTATTGTGTTTTATGCAAATCAAACGCAAAAAATTTTGTTGTCTTAATATTGCCGGAAAAAATGCCGTAAAACTGATATTTTTGAAAAGTTATTTTTTTTTTTAAATTTGCACATAGACGTATAATCTAATTCTGAACAACTTTTTTCTTAGGCATTTTTCAATATCTTGTCATCTAACTTTTCTTTTTACATATTTAAAGAATATTTTTTAAGTTTGCCGCCATGACAGTAGTCACATGACATTTGTCAAAGTGCTTTTTTGTCATTTGATATGCTAAATTCACTTTATACAAATGTGTTAGCAGCAAATATGAAATATAATAAATTTATCTAAATAGTTTCTAACTGAAGGTACAAGAAAACAATAGAAAAGAAAGAACATTAAAGTTTATACATGGACGTAAATTTTAATATTATCTGAATCACGAAAGATGAGCCCTACGTCATCACTGTTCGAAACTATCAAATACACACGTTCAATATTGAGTATGTTTTGTTTTACCATCAAAACAAAGATGAATGATTATGAGAACGTGAGAAAGAGATAAAAATAATTCCCCTCTTTATTTTTTTACGAATTATGACTTCAGTTGTATTTTTAATAAATAATCTCTGTTTTACCGACCCTGTGTTCGACAATTACAACGATCATAACCTGTCAGTTTACTTGTATTAATTGCTTTGGATTATCTTGTGTTTTGTCATTAGTTGTACATATTCGTAAATATTTATTTTGAATTTACAATTGTACTACGTAACATCTACAGATGAAAACTACCGTAGGTGCGATAATTTTACTGCAATGTGAATCGTTTTTGTTAATATTTTTAAAGTAAACTCCAATAATAATAAATAAATAGTTTTGTTTTTAGTAAATTAAAAATAATTTCTAACCTAGAAGTGACAGTTTGTAAATTTTGATAGTTAGACTGTGACCATTGCTGTCACGTTTATACGATAGAATGGTTATAGTTTTTGATTTGACTTTAGTTTTTAATATTAAATCATACGCATTTTCTTGATGACGTAGGGCTCATCTTTTCTGATTCAGATAGTATGTCAGGCAATTAAAACTTAACCAATCCCAGAACTCCACCAAAAGGAGAAACTTACTTTGACGTATACAGCGAATTATTTTTTTAAAAAAAGTCGGTGTAAAAACTATGTACTTTTCGTAACTGGTTTCAAAAAGTTCTACTTTCGACTACATTATAAAATACAGTATCCGCCAAAATAAACAGTACCGAAAATAAAAATAAATATGAACGAAAGTAATGCTCTACCAAAAAAACTTTTTCTTCTGTTGTTAGAATCATTTTTAAATCAAATTTAACTGCAGCGTACTATTAATATATCAACTAATGACAATTAAGTCAAATATGACAAATCCATATTACATAAACAACTCCACAGCACTTTCTGTTTCGGTACTGTTTATTTTTTCTAAAAAGGACATTTTCAATTCTAAATTTTGTTGATTTGTATTAAAAAAAATTTTTATTTGTTGTATGTGCTGTAAATGTATTATATATAATCAATTTAATTTTTACTCAAAATCTATAAAAAAATTATATACAGGGTGGTCCAACGAAAACGTAACAGATTAATTTTCGACTAACTGGAATGTTTTTTAAAATAATCTAAAAACCAGTCAATTTTATTTTGAAGGGGAACAGATTTTGGCGTAACCTTAACCCTTAAATTGTTGCACCCCTTTGCGCTGTGAAAGCAACCACTAAAATCGTAATAGGGTTGATAGGGCGAGTAATACCTCATTTGGAAGCTTTTGCTTCTGTGATTTCAGCGCAGTAATTTTTTTGATAATTTATTCTTAACTTTAAAAAAATTGGGCAAACACTATACGAAAGAATAATTAAGGTTTGTAGAAATAAAGAATAAACGAAAAGTTTTTGCTTGTCAATTTTGATTATTTTTACTGACAGCTGTCAACATTGTCAGTTTAATTCCTAAAGAACAATTCTTAAAATGTTAAATAAAATAAAAATTAAAAACAAAATTGAAAGTTTTAAATTAACAGTGTAAAGTATTACTTTTTTTTTTAATTAAACACGTTACAATAAACAAAAAAAAATTAATGAATACAATTTTGAAAATGTTTGCCTTCCGTTTCCATACAAGAATGATCCGAAATTCGTTTACAATTTGTTCACGTAATTTCTGTCAAGAAAGTGGAATAAATTTTACTTTTTAAGTTACCACACGAAACAGTATAATGGAGTCAAATTTGGTTATCGCGGAGGCCATTTTGTTGATTCTCTTCTTCCAATCGAACGATCTGGAAATATTTTGTCAAGCTTTTGCCGAACTGCCTGAGTATAATGAGGAGGGACCTTTTTTTGCTGAAAAAGCAACTGGTTTTTCAAGTATCCTTGATTATTTTACAAAATCTCTGTTAACATTGAATCAGTCTATTTCTCTAGCAGATCTAATTACCTCTCCAGTCAAATTTTTTTGTAGGAAAAAAGTCAAAAATTGCCGACCTAAACATTTAATTTTGTTTTGATGGAATTTGGCTACTAATTTCAAAACATACTGTATGTAGATGTTTTTCTCTAAATGCCGCTGATTAAATAAATTGGCGGTTACATTTGCGTACCTATTGTTTAAAAAAAAATTGCAAAAAGTTCAATCATCTCGTTTTTTATGTTAAAAACTGATAGCCGCAAATCACCTTGGTTTAAGCTGTGTTGGTACATATGGTCATTAGTGTTTGCGTAGTTAAAACTTCAATTTTTTTAAAATTACGAATAAATTTTCAAAAAATTTACTGCGGTAAAATCAGGATAGCGAGAGCTTTTAATTGAGGTATCACTCGCCTTATGTTCTTATTAAGATTTTAGTGCTTGTTTTTCCAACTCAAAGGGATAAATCAATGTAAAGGTAAAACTTAAGCCAAAAGTTGTCTCTCTTCAAAACATAATTGATGGGTTTTTGGATTTTTCCGAAAAACATTTCAGTTAGCCACAAACTCCTCTATTACGTTTTCGTTGGACCACTCTGTATATGATTATATTATAATACCTAACAAAACGTTACGGATACTCTGTGGGAGAAACAATAGATTTTTTTAACATTTGCCGTTTGTACCGACACAACTTAAACTTAAGAAATGCTTAAAAACCTAGATACAATTCGATTGTTTTTAAGTATTTCTTAAGTTTAAGTTGTGTCGGTGTAAATTGCCATAAAAATTGATTTTCAGAAAATTGTACGCACTTAGATTAAGTTTTTGTTAAATAGATTTACTTTCGCCCAATAGTCATGATGACAAGTTAAAATAAAATTAAAAAATACCGGAACACTTTAAATCAAACAAAACTGTTAAAATTTTGTCTCATATTTTTATATTGAAAAGTTCAAAATCCGTTAGCGTGTTAAACCTATTATAGAAAATTATTTTAAATGATTTTTTTTTCCTTTTTCTCCTTTATTTAGAATTCAAGTCAGTATTCTATTCTTGCTCTGCTGATGTTGATTGCCTCGCTATTTTTTTCTCTGGTCTTCCTCTGGTACTATGAAGTCGTGAGAGTTTCTATCTCCTCCTATGTATGACATTCAATTGACATACTGCTAAAGTGGTTTGTCTATGGTCTTTGGCATTGTATTGTTCGTTTATCCATTTAATGAATATCACATATTAATACCCTACTATTTGGGCCTTCTTAAGAGCTGAGGTAATATGGGGTCAATAAAACACTGTACATTTTTTTATCGATGTTTGGACTGGCTATTACTTTTACTTTTACTTTTACTGATACTTTTTTATTTTAATTTTATTAATTTTTTTCCAGAGTATTTAATAGTTAACCTGTTTTGCACAAGTAACCTATTTTTGAATTAGTGCCATTCAACAATAACTTTTTCATTTTTATACATCGTATAGTTTAAGATGACGATACAGTTTCGAAGAGACAGATTAATTTTTAAGAAATCTGATATGTTTCATACTTTTCTGTACCCACTACAAAACTACATTGAGTGCTTGTTTCTACGAACTCACGTAATTTATCGTAATTCTTTTTTATAGGATATGATTACCGCTGACATAGGTTCACTCTCAGAAACAGGAAAGAAATGAATCGACGATTCTACTAATCTTTTAATTTATTCTTATATTTGACCCGTCTTTCGTGATATGCTACCCAACTACTGTTCAGAACGCGTCATGTCTTTTCTTTATTGCTAAAATGTGTTGTGGTCGTATAATATGGTAGCTACGACACGAATCTTGCTACATGATCTTTCTGTGAATGCCACAACGCGTCGTGATCGTTTTCATCAGAGCCATAACAGTAACTTTATAATCAATAGCCTTAACACGAATTTCTGAATGTGGATGTAATAAACTGACCTTATCGCGTTGTGAACTTTTTTTTTCGCTCAATGAGCGTTTTCGGGATTTGAGTGTAACATATTATACACTTCACACAGTTAATAAAGTTATTTTCAGTAAACAAGAGTGATACTCTACATGTAGAACAAGAACTCGAAACTGAATCTACAAATGACTATAGGTAACAAAAAATGTTATAAAATATTGTAATTATTGTAATAAGCAGAGCTATTGGTGTGTCAAGACTCTAATAGAAAGTTCCTCTTTGGACCAAGTTATCTAATTTCTTAATAATTGTCATTAAGTTGTAAAAATATAAAATTTTAAATTGTAAAATAATATAGTTATTCATATCGTACTCTGATACTGATCGTTTTCTCATGTATTAATCTTACCTGTTGTTCTTTCGGTGTTTTTTCAGAGCTTCTTTATTCTAGTAGTTGTTGCTCTTGTTTCTAATCATACAGCCTGTCCGTGTAGTACGATTGATTTAAAAAATTGATTTTTTCAAAATCAGGTTTGATCATTCTGATAGATTTCGCAGTGACAACAATTTAAAAATATTTTTAATTATACAATTTAACATTTTAAAAGGAAACAGATATTTTATATTTTTTATTCTGAATGTGCCTACGTTAAAAAACCATGGTAGTTTAATGTTTAGGTAGGAGTCTTACTCAAAAAGTGATCAATTTTGAGTTATCGATTTTAAACACCTTCTTGAGTCAATATCGGCATTCAGAAATTTTACGTTTTTAGGTAATTATTGGAAATAGCGAACTTTTATACACACTTAGGACGGTAACTACCTTTTAACTGTCCATGGTTTAAAAATTGATATCGGTATGAGAAAAATGGGAAACTTTGTAGTCGAAAAGATTAATGACGTGATAAAATCAAATAAATGTCCTGTGTAATGTAGAATTAAATTCTCTACAACTTTGATATACATGTCTAACTCAACCGTTAGCCGTAAAACTCTTTCAAAAGTTTACTGTTGTCACGGTTGTGTTAGTGATTGTTCAATTTGTCACAATTTCATTGTACCTTTGTACTGTTAGATTGAGTTCTTGACAACAGAATTGCTTATTCCATTAGAAAATAAAACGGAAATTGTTTATTGGCAGCGCATATATTATAAAGCAAATAATTCGGAACTACAGCGATACCTTAAATCTAAAGAGATATTCGACAGAACTGCAAATGTCAACTACGAGAGAAATACTAGGAAATATAATGATATATCCGCGACTTCCACGTATTTATCGCATGTGCAGTTTTGATTACATCTAAAACGACATATTTTTCAACTTTAAAATTAAAATATAAATATTAAGCTCCAGACCTGTTTATGATTTTTGTCATTTTACTTATAAAATGCAGCCTACTATGTATGCAATTTACTTGTGAAGATTTAAGTTTAAATTTTAGTTTTAGTTACAGTTGTTTTTTTATGTGTTTTTTCTCTCTTTCCTTTTACTTGCACTAAACGAAATGTAATTGTTCTATTTCATTATATGTTAAATGGGTAAAGTGGAAGAGCAGCTTGTTCAGAAATGAGCATACTGAACTTTGCCCATTACAATATTTATTTTTTTTATTAATTTACGGGCAGAGCCTAATATTACAAATAAAATAAAATTTAGTGCAACTAAAATTAAATATATTTGAATGTAAATTATTACTAACAAACTAAAAGGTATAACTTATTAATTGATAAATAAGAGACGGATAGAACATTAACTAAATAATTTTCATAAAAGGACTATATTCATAAGTTCTCGTTTAAGATTATTTTTGAACTAAGAAAAATGCCAACAGTTAACTGTACCGACATATGTGTGTTAAAGTGCAAAGCGCTATCTAAGCGATAGCTTTAATGCTTGAAACACACGTTGTCGATAAAGCCAAGTATAACTTGTACAGAAGCACACACGCAACGAAAGAACACCTGATGCAGCATTTCGCTCTTATTGTGAGCTCATCAGAGGAGTATACCTAAGTGCGGTATACGACTGTACAAGACGGCGGTTGGTCTTTTAAGCTCTCCTGGAGCAATGAACATAAGTAAAATGTTCAATGTTTACACGAGATGTCGCAAGACACACATTTTACTTATTATTTTTGAATTTGGTTAAACTGTCGGAAAAGTTAAGGTTGAGGAATAAGTTAGACGAATACATAAGACTCTAAACAGGAAAATGTTGGAGATAAGCGGTTTTGCTAAAATCGACAGCAAATTGAGGGATATTACGAAGACTTTTATGTGGAATTAGAAATTAATTTGATATAAAAGGTACGGACAATCTAATACACCATGGATTAGTTTATGAAGAAATACCAGATCAAGAAATAGTTTACGCGATTTGAGTGTATTTACTTTAGCCAGTAAAAGAATTCTTATGTAGTTCAAGGATGGGAGTCCAGCTTTATAATCGAAATGAGTAAGGAATCTATGTTGTACCTTTTCTAATTTTGTTATCGGTGTTAAGTTATATGGTGACCATACTTGAGAACAATATTCAAGATGAGAACGAACTAATGATGTGTAAAGAGATTTTAAAGTATCCAAATTATTAAAGTATTTAGAGAAACGAAAAATAAAACCTAATTCTTTACATGCTTTGGAACAAATATAACCAATATGTTTATTGAACGAGAAATTGTTCGAAAATATGACTCCTAAGTCTGTAATAGATGCTAGACTTTTCAGATGATGATTGTTGATGAAATGTGAGAACTTGATTGGCGTTACAATTCGATAGAATGATATTAAAGAACACTTACTTAAATTTAGTTCTAATAAGTTTTGGGAAAGCCATTTAAAAAACGAATGTAAGTCATTCAGAAGTAATCTGCAGTCTGCTATATTTTTTATTATTTTGAAAATTTTCATATTGTCTGCAAATAGTAATATGTTTGAATTTTTCAAAATAAGTTTAACATCATTAATAATTAATAAAAAAAAACAAAGAAACAAAGGAACACCAGAGTCCACTGAAAAAGGGTTGGAAAAAAAAATTTTGTACTGAACAATTTGATATCTGTTTGTAATAGAACTACGAATTTAAGATAGTAGCAATCTATTGATTCCAGCATTTTCAAGTTTCATCATTAAAATTTCATGCTTTCCAAAAATCCGTGAATATTACATCTAGCTGGGCAGTTTCATTAAGAGCTTGCTGTATATGATTTTGAAAGGTAAGAAGATTGCTTACCGTTGACCGGTTATGGAAGAAGCCATGTTGCTCATCAATAATAATGTATTTTAAGACCGGGAGCAATGTCATTTTTTCAAAAATATTTTTTTTGTATAATTTTTTTTGTTTTGGGAAAAAGTTTATTATTATTCTTGTACTAAAAAGGACATGCAACTTGACATCGATATATTATCATTTGAGAATCCTACTATTGGAGTATGACAAATAGCAGATAACGTTAGAGCTTCGAAATCCACTGTAAATAAAGTATTACGAAAAAACAAATTCCACCTTATCACGTATAACACCGTAACTATCTCACAAACGCAAATTTTGAATGCTGTCTGAACTTTTGTTTGTGAGCCGAAAGAAAAATTAAAGAAAATTTCAATATTTTTTCGACAGTTCTATTCAGTTACGAATTTACATTTACCAGCACTGGCAGACAAAATTTGAGCACTCTCTACCACTACGCCGATCAGTATCCTATATTATACAAAATTGGTTTAAAGTCAACGAGTGGGCGAGGATTTGTGGAAAATATGTTGTAGTACCATACTTTTTTAAATGAAACCTGTATCGGCATGTGTATCTGCATTTTTTCTGCAAAACAGCCTACAAAGAACCCAATCCTTGATATTTGTAGGTAAGACAACACCTTACTAAAATGTATCAAGACATTGGCCACCTCGATAGTCAAATCTTTCGTCGTTGGATTTTTTTCTATGCCATGTTAAATTTTCGATGCAGACTTCGATATAAATATTTAATGTAGGTTTGTCGTATAAATTATATTAGGTATTATATTTTTAAATTTTTATCTTAAATCTGTTAGTATTATAATGATTCTTATTATTATTATTATTATCACACTTCATTTATAATTTCTAAACTTACACTTTCAAGTTTAATTTTGGTATGGTTTCTTTCCAAAAGAGGCTTTCTGTAGGATAAAATCAAAAGAACCGTTTATATCATCGTCGCCATTTCGGCAAACTGAAGTGTTGCCTTCTTCAAGAAGAAGAAAAATAAAAGAACTTTATTAATTTTACGTCTTGAAGAAGTCAACACTTCAGTTTTCCAAAACGTGGACGATGAAATAAACTATTTTTTGGTTTTATCCTAACTTCTACGAAAGGCCTTCTTAGGAAGGAAACCATACCAAAATTTATTTATAATGACTATACCGGGTGATTCAGCTAACCCGTTCATTAGAAGTTTATGGACTTTTCGTTGAAATATTTGTTTAAAAAATTGGAATAGTGAATTGCTAGAAAAGTTCTATTTAATTAAAATATTTCAGGTCTTCTAGCACTTCCGGTTACACCGGAAGTAGATACACACTTTCTTATTTTAAATGGAATGATATATTTTAATTGTATATTTGGATTCTACGCTAAAATCTGAGTTACTTTTATGTAGCACAACCTATATGAAGAATCAATAGTATTTGAGATATTCTCATTTTTTTTGAGAAAAGTTGGTTTTGCAGTATTGTTTTCAAACGCTTGTCAATGATAGAAAAAGAAAGTTATAGTAACAAAATTTGTGTTATACTTAGGAGGACTGTTAAGTTTTTAAATGATGTGTAATTTGACATCTCATTATTTACAGGGTGTTCAAAATGTTAGGCTAAATCTGAGTAACTTCAACTGCTCAAAAGTAAATCTTTTTAAAAGGAACATTCAGTATCTTGTTGCTCTATCTGATGGAGAATTAAGTGGTCTTTCAATCTTCATAAGGGTTCCCTATACCTATCTGTTACCATTTTCCTGCTATCGATGTATTTACATTCGACACACAATATTTCTCTATTCTATTAAATAATTTTTGACTAGTGACCTGTGGAAATTAAAACAATTGTGCCTTATTTATCAAACTTGTAAACGTCGACGTAACACATTATACACGATATGGAAATCCACCAAGAATATTTGAATGAAGACATACTAAATTTATTTTTTATTCATGGAGAATGTTACAAAATTATTGAAAGAACTTGCCGTTTGTTTAACGAGAGATATCCACACTTGCGACCTCTAAATAAAACTACTAATTTTACTACTAAAATTTTAAACAATTTGGAATTCAATGTACTAGAACACGCCCCAAGGTAGTCACCAGTGATAAAGACAACAAAATAAATGTATTGGCATATTTTAATGCAAATCCACATGCATCGATCAGAGCTGCGTCTGAAGATTTAGGACTGTCCTACTCGTCGATACAGATAATTTTGGCACAACGTAAAATGAATGCTTTTTCTATTATAAAACTACAAGCTTTCCGCTCAGGTGACGAAATACGTCGTGTAGCATTTTGTGAAAGTATTTTATTGAAAACGCAGGAAGACCCAAATTTTTTGGAAAAAATTATTTGGACCGATGAGTCAAAATTTAGTAGAGAAGGAATCATTAATAGAAAAAATTGGCATTATTGGACAGAACAAAATCCTCGGATGGTTCGCGAAGGTAATTTTCAAGACACATTTAGTTTTAATGTTTTATGTTTAATTATGGATAATCGTGTTTGTTTTGAAGTGTATGAAGAAAATTTAAATTCTTGCAAATATTTAGAAATGCTTAGAGGAGTGGTTTCAATTTTTTCTGGAAAATTTACCCTTAAATCTTCTAAATTCATGTTGGTACCAAATGGATGGTGCTCCAGCCCATTCAACCCATGAGGTTTATCAAGAATTATCCCATATGTTCGAATATCGTTGGTTTGGACGTAATGGTCTATCTCTATGGCCTCCCAGATCACCTGACCTAACACCCCTGGATTTTTTTATGGGGGTATGTCAAGACTAAAGTCTATTCAAGGCCAGTCCATAACAAAGATGACTTATTACATCGGGTTCAAACTACCTTCGCTGAAGTGCAAATGGTTCAAAATCCACAATAGCTAAAGTTAACAGAAGAGTTTTATTGAACTTAGAAAACCACGGACGGCATATCGAACAGTTGCTAAATTAATAATTAAATTAATTTGTTTCTATTTTTTGCAATGTAATTTTATTTAGTGGCCATAAATGTAGATATCTCTCGTTAAGCAAACGGCAAGTTCTTTCAATAACCTTGTAACATTCTCCATGAATAAAAAATAAATTTAGTATGTCTTCATTCGAATATTCTTGGTGGATTTCCATATCGTGTATAATGTGTCACGTCGACGTTTACAAGTTTGATAAATAAGGCACATTGTTTTAATTTCCACAGGCCACTAGTCAGAAATTATTTAATAAAATAGAGAAATATTGTGTGTCGAATGTAAATACATCGGTAGCAGGAAAATGGTAACAGATAGGTATATGAAACCCTTATAAAGATGGAAAGACCACTTAATAGCACGTTTCAGTCAAAGCGATGTAAGAGAAAAAAGTTCCGTCCTAGTGTTATCTTTTTCTATCAGTTTACCAACACGAACCTTCAAAAATACTCTGAATTTTAAATTATCACCAAAAGTCAACCCAAGCCACAGATTATTAACCTTTTCTGTACTCATGTTGATAAACCCAAACACAAAACTCAATCGAATAATTAAAAATTTTAAGGTTAGCTTAGCTTGGGTTGATTTTTGGTGATAATTTATAATTTAGAGTATTTTAGAGGATTCGTGTTGGTAAAACTGACAGAAAAAGATAGCACTAGGACGGAACTTTTTTCTCTTACATCGCTTTGACTGAAATGTGTTATTCTCCATCACATAGAGCAACAAGATACAGGGTGTTCCATTTAAAAAAATTGACTTTTGGGCAGTTGAAGTTAGTCAGATTTAGCCAAAAATTTTGAACACCCTGTAAATAATGAGATGTCAAATTACACATCATTTAAAAACTTAACAGTCCTGTTATATAACTTTCTTTTTCAATCATTGACAAGCGTTTGAAAACAATACTACAAAACCAATTTTTCTCAAAAAAATGAGAATATCTCAAAAACTATTGATTTTTCATATGGGTTGTGCTACATGAAAGTAACTCAGATTTTAGCGTAGAATCCAAATATACAAAAAAAATATATCATTCCATTTAAAATAAGAAAGTTGGTAGCCACTTCCGGTGTAACCGGTAGTGCTAGAAAAACTGAAATATTTTAATTAAATAGAACTTTCGAGCAATTCCCTATTCCAAATTTTTAAACAAATATTTCAACGGAAAGTCCATAAACTTTGAGTGAACGGGTTAGCAGAATCACCATGTATACAATATCTAAAACTAACTAATCGACCCGTTTGAGTAATATTAGGCTAGTTCGCTATATGTTGCCTCCCAAAGTGATAAGTTTTTTTTTTGCTTCCAAAGTCTTTTCACTTCTATTGCTAATTCTGGATATTTGGTCTTTTTTCCAGCTAAGGTTTCTGCAATGTTGTTGGAGTTAGGAACTGCAACGTCAATAAGGTATGTAGTTTGTTTTCTTTTTTCTATTAACACGATATCTGGTCTGTTACATGTTCTTGTCAGTAATTATGGTAGTATCCCAATAGAATCTTGTTACTGCATTCTCTAGAATTGGTTTGGGTCTATACTTATAATAAGGTGTTTCCGTATCCAGAAAATGATATTTTAGGGCTAATCTTTGGGGAATTATATTGGCTACTTAATTATGTCTTCTAAGGTGATCGGAATTAGATAATAGTTTACAACCAGCTGTTGTATTGTTTCAGGAGCAAAGCCGCATCGTCGACATTTGTCATTTTCAACGTGGCCATCTTTCACTATGTACTTAAGATAGTTGTGGACTGGTATTACCTGATCTTGTATCGCAATTAAAAATTTCTCCGTCTCGTCAAATAAATAACCTTTTTTTAACCGTATATGTGAGGCATTTTTGTAAACGCATTTCTGGTTTAGATGATTTAAATATCTGCCATGTTCCTATTTTATCTTTGTTTGTAGATATTTTTTCATCAACGCTCTAGTCTATTTCAGATAGATTTAGCGGGGCATAATTTCGATCCATTTTAACTATTTTCCAAATAAAATTACTATTTCGCCTATGGAGAAAATATTGTCGTAAGTTTTTTTACCTGGTTCGAATGTAGATTAGAGATATCTAATATACCCCTGCCACCTAGAGATCTTGGCAAGATAAACCGTTCAACTGCACTCCAAGGATTATTATTATTATTATTTGAATGTTATACTTAATCCAATATGACAATTACGTCCCCTGATGGCTAAACTCGAAAATAATTTCTAGCATTTTCTCTTGGCTACTTTTATCATATAATTTTTACCGCAAATGGAAACGAGGTTTCTGAGATAAAGTCGTTTATCTCGCTAATTTACCCTACCCTGTACAGTGTACATAGTGCATAGTACAATTCTCGTTACAGAGCTGAATTTTTTTAAATATTTCCGAATTATTGATGCAATCTCATTCTTTTATTGGCTTACTTTGTACAAACCGAATTGCATTGCCTACCGTAATACCATCTGTAAAAAGAAAATAGTAGATGGTGACGCAGTGAATGATATCATTAAATAAAACGTTTAACATTGTAGGTCACAGGATTGACTTCTGTGTTACTGTGGATGTTATTTGATCCTAAGAAAGGAGTTTATTTAGTAATCGTTGCAAATTTAGAAAACAGTTGATGGTGACGTCTCAGGACTGACCTCTGTAGTACTGTGAATGTGATTTTTGATCCTAAGAAAGAGTTTATATAGTAATCGTTGACCATGCACTTAATCAAAGACTTTGTAATAATTAAGGAACAACACGTCAACTTGCTTTTATAACGAAATGTAGTTATACTGGAACTAGTTATAGAACGTTTGTTTGTTTGTGAATTAATGCTCTAAAGTGCATTTTTTCGGGTATTCAAATTTTTGACGTGACCTTTAGTAAAGTAAAATCTTATTTTTTCTCCTTCCCGCCCGATTTTAGTTTTAGATTTGAAAAGTGGTCCTTATCTAAATAGACCCCTGCATTAAAACAAAAGATAAGGAACCTGTTAAAAGTTTACACAAACTCCAGCCAATAGACTGAAGATTGTCTTTTACTAGTTTACTAGTATAGTAATGAATCATTGATTGAATAGATTGTTAAGAAGCACATTTTTGATCTGATTTTGACCGTTTGCAAAGGTTACAGACCAATAAAGTTTTTTTCTTCACTTTTTGTGTAGTGTTTATGCTGTCCCTAATATTTTATTGATTCGGAGTTAAGACTGCCTCTTCTGAAATCAGGGGTTTGTAGACTCAATTTAAGAACTAACGCGTTTGTACTTGAAGCAAGATCATAGTGATAAATATTAAATCTGAGAGTCAAAAAGACCATTCCAATGAGTATACCATATTTTACACCATGAAAATTAAAATCAACCATCAAAAGTGAATGTGCATCCATCCGTGTGAGCGTTGTAGTGTCTTTCAGTGTGTTGCAGAGATGTATAGTGTATGATTGTAATGTTGTTATATTTATGATTCAAAAGACTTAGTTCGACATCAAAAATATCAAGAGTAGTTAATTCTTGTGATTATTGACACCACAATCTCAGAAATAGATTCAGAATATGATTAAGTGAAATCATTATTTTTGATCTGAGGATATTAACGTTCTGTTAGTAGAAACATATTCTGGATATTTTGTAAGTATTTACAAATTTTGGAGTAAAGCTTCGAGATAGTTATTTCATCGTCCTGCTACAATAAGTAATACTAATTTTTATATTAGGATGTATTGATATCTAGTTAGCCTAGACCAGTTCCTTGCATAAACAAAATATTGCGTTACCATAGCAACGAACAATAACTTATTAGAAGTGTCAGTGTAAAGTTTGACGTCAAAAAAGTAAACCAGAGTCACGCAATAAATTAAATGAAAAAAGATGTCCACCGAAATTGTGAAAATCGAAAAATTGGAGTATCAAGCCATCATCAAGTACCTGTATTTAAAAGGGTTAAGAGGTAAGCAGATTTACGAAGATATGCTTAATACCCTTGGTAATCACTGTCCTTCGTATGCGACCGTCAAAAATTGGAATGCAAGCTTCAAAAGAGGTAAATTTTTCATTGAAGATGATGACCTATCGGGAAGGCCAGTTTCTGTGTCAGTCCCCGAAAATATCGATGCAGTTCATGACATGATTTTATCAGACCGTCGAATTGGGCTAAAACGAATATCTGAAGCACTGAATATTTTATACGAACGCGTTCATCATATAGTTCACGTCAATTTGGCATGAGAAAAATTGCTGAAAAGTGGATCCTCAAATGTTTGAATGTTGACCAAAAGCGTGCAAGGGTAGAAGCATCGCGTTCGATCTGTGCTCGATTTGAAAACAATGTAGACTTCTTAAGCCGTATTGTTACTATGGATGAGACATGGGTACACTTCTACGATCCAGAAACAATGCAACAATCGATGGAATGGCGACACTCTGGTTCTCCAAGACCTAAGAAGTTTCGTGTCCAAAAATCTGCTGGAAAAGTTCTTGCTTCAGTTTTTTGGGATTGCCATAAAGTAATCATGATTGATTTTTTGGATAAAGATAGAACAATAACTGGAGATTACTATTCAACATTACTGACTACTCTACGGGAAAATAGTAAAGAAAAAAGACGCGGAAACCTATCCAAAGGTGTTTTGTTTTTGCAGGACAACGGCCCTGCACACAAATCTCATGTTGCCATGCAAAAATTCGTGATTTAGGGTTTGAATTACTAGAACACCCCCCTTATTCACCCGACTTGGTTCTGTCCAACTATCACCTCTTTCCTCAACTGAAACAAAGTTTAAAAGGTCGTACACTTTTTTCCAACAAGGAAGTAATAGAAGCTGTGGAGGTCTGATTTGCAGAGCAAGAAGAAACATTTTTTGAAAGGTCTAGAGACGTTGCAGGTTCGCTGTAATAAATGTATCCAATTAAGAGGAGAATATGTTGAGTAATAAGATATTTTGACATTGAAATTTTGTTTGGTTCTATAGTAGGCTAAGAATTTTTCAATATATCCTCGTACATTAAATAACGAATTAGTTTTCGAAAACTTTAAGATATTTTACTTGTGGTTAATATAAGTGAAAATGATTTAAATAAAGTCTTTAATACACTTCCAGTAATGTTGTTGCGGAAATTCACTACCAGCCACAGTAATGTTTCACCTCTAAACAAAGTTTTATTTTTGTTTGGATAGTCATTAGAGACACAAAAACGCATATGTTTTAACCTTTGCAAAGCAAAATAGTATCGTAATTTTTTTGTTCTCGTCACATTACGATTACATTCACAGGATTCAGTCGCTAAACGTTATTTTCTTAGTGCACACATTCTATATGTTTGGTTTAAAAGCCACCCTGGTAGAACGGTAAATCACCAACAAGTCACAGAAATTTTCAAGAAAAAATATTTTGAACGCATCATTAAAAACTGCCCTTGTCTGCTGCAATATCCCCACTTAATAAATAATAATAAAATATTTTCCAAACTAGATTTTTGCATCTGCAGTTGTAACTGATATACCAGAGTCAGTAGTACTAAGAGAACCGAATGGACTTTCAGTAAAGGTTGAAGAACAATTGTTTCTTAATTGTCTAAAGATCTAGTGATTTAAAACAACTAAATGGGCATTCAGAAACAAAGCCACTTAACAGTTATTGTAACAGAAAGTGGACGTTTTCCAATATATCTTTCTCATGGTTAACAAATTAGATATTCCTGCAAGCAAACTGAAGAGACAAAGTTATCAAACCTAGAACTCCTTACTCGAGGAGAATGGATGTCCAAATAAAGCATCCACCACGTACCTTTAATGGAATAAATATACCTTTCACATAGTGACGTCATTGCAGTTGATGTTACAACACCGATACTCCCAGTTTTTGACGCTTCTTTCTATGAAAGAATCGTCAGAGTCAAGGCCAACAAAGAATAATTAAAAAATAAAATTAGAACAAAAACATTTTATTTTATTTTAGAATCCAAACATCTTCGGGATGGTTTCTAAACATTGTCTCTAATTTTACACTTTTCTTTCATTTACTTCAAGTAAATCTAATACCGTTTCTGAGATCTCTATAATAGTCTCCTAAATCCTCCTATATTGGTATATTTAACTTTTGTTTTCATTATCCAAAAAAAGACTAGGTTAGTAAAAAATTGGCTCTTTATAAATCACAACAAATTGTTAATACAAACTTTCAATTAATTGCTGTTCAAAAGTAACCACTTTGTTTGTGAGTTTATGTTTATTTTTGCATAACGTAAGCACTTTTAACTCTGACCTACACCTTTTATTCAAAATGACAATTTAATTTTAACTAGTAAGTTAATCATTAAAAAGTTAATTATTGGTAATGTTTATTTCTTCTTGATTAACATTAAAATA
This sequence comes from Abscondita cerata, assembly GCA_030710515.1. Classification (NCBI taxonomy): domain Eukaryota; kingdom Metazoa; phylum Arthropoda; class Insecta; order Coleoptera; family Lampyridae; genus Abscondita; species Abscondita cerata. The sequence goes on from JALBCR010004437.1 coordinate 27,227, forward strand.
TCTGCAATATAAATACATCTGCAAAAAAAGAACCGTTTACAAAAACACACCTCCATATATGGAAAAGTACCTACTTTAAATAATAAATGGTTGTCTATTTATAGTATTTACGGTATTCACTTGTAGATTGAAGATGTGCAAAAAAACTAGATTTATACCATGATGGTCGGGCCGTTGCCTTATGCACTAGACTTCAGGTCATGGACGTTCACGACCCAGATGAACAAGTTTTCTCGATGCATTTAAACATAGTGATTTAACATAGTTACGCTGCAACTTTTTTTTATGTAATAAAATCCTTAAATATTAATGTCATGTGCAAATCTAAGTAGTTGAACATTTATTTACAATAAAAAGTAACGGAAGATTTTTATAAAAAAAAATCATTTATTCTACTAAATATTTATCTTACATAATATGGCAAACAACATTATTTCCATAGCTTTGAACCTATTCAGCTGCAATTAGATTTCTTCTTCCAAAGATGAATTATCTTTGTTTAGTTTTTCGTCAGATTCACCGTCATCAGAATTTGATCTTCCAGGTTTTGGGTGTCGATTAACGGTACTCACCGTACTGATAGTGTTAATGAGGTTGCTAACATTTTGGTTGTTGACAATTTGTTGGCCTTGATTACCAATTTCACTAACGACATTTGACGGGCTACTAATGTTTTGGCTATTAATAATTTGTTGCCCTTGGTTCCCGATTGCTTGAACGATTTCGATGGTGTTTGTTGGTATATCACTGCCGGCTGCACCAATTATATTTTGATTATCAATAATTTGCTGTGCTTGATTTCCAATTGATTGAATTGCACTACTAGAATTTGCAATTGACGATATATTTTGATTGTTAATTATTTGTTGCCCTTGGCTACCGATTGCTTGAATTGCTTCGCTAACGTTTGCAATGTTTTGATTATTAATTATTTCTTGGCCTTGATTGCCAATTGACTGAATTGCTTCACTGACATTTGCAAATGAAGGAATATTTTGATTATTTATTATTTGTTGACCTTGATTGCCGATTGATTGAATCGATTCACTTGCATTACCAAGCTGAGGAAACGCGCCAGATATATTTTGATTGTTAACTATCTGTTGACCTTGACTTCCAATTGATTGAATGGTGTCAAGCGGACTATTAATTTGCGGAATTGAGCTGTTTACACTACTTATTAACTCTGAAGTGTTGATGGATGTTTGATTGCCAAAAATTTGCTGTCCTTGATTTCCAATAGACTGAATTATGTTAGACCCTTGATTGACAGAACTAACATTAATAACTCCTTGCTGAATTTGATTGATAACACTTTGAACGGGATTGCTAGTTGATCCTTCACTTTGTAAACTAGATGTAGATTGTTGATTGAAAGGATTTAAATTGCTTATGGCTTGACCTACTTGATTAAGAGATTCTTGAATTGCTTGGAACGGTGATTTTGTTGTTTGAGCATCTCCTTGGGATGCTGGATTAGAGGTCGTTAGTTGGTTAAAAGGGTTTAAGTTATTTATAGCTTGACCCAACGATTCTTGAATTGCTTGAAATGGAGACTTAGTTGTTTGGGCATCGCCTTGAGATCCAGGAGCGGCTGTGGATTGTTGATTGAATGGATTTAAATTATTAATTGCTTGACCGACTTGAGCAAATGACTCTTGTACGGCTTGAAATGGAGACTTGGTTGTTTGGGCATCGCCTACAGCTCCAGGCGCCGCAGTTGATTGCTGATTAAATGGATTCAAGTTGTTGATTGCTTGGCCTACAGATTCCTGAAGAGCTTGTAAAGGATTTTTTGTAGTCGGCGCATCGCTTTGAGAACCGGAAGCTACGGTTGATTGCTGTTGATTAAATGGATTTAAACTGTTGATTGCTTGACCCACTTGTTCAAAAGACTCTTGAATTGCTTGAAAAGGCGATTTTGTTGTAGATGCGTCGCTTTGAGAACCTGGTGCGGAAGTTGATTGTTGATTAAAGGGATTTAAATTATTAATTGCTTGCCCGACTTGATTAAACGTTTCTTGAAGAGCTTGAAATGGAGTTTTAGTAGTTGCTTCATTTGCGTGAAGAGAACCGGGTGCTGCTGTACTTGTGGTAAATGGGTTTAAGTTGGCAATTTGACTAAAAAGATTTTGAAGTGGCCTAGATGTTGTTGACTGACCTTCGCCTAAGACGGTGCTAGTAGGTGATGTTAATGTTGAATTTCTGTTGAGCATATTACTTAGACCAGCGGTTACTCTTTGAAAACTGTTTGTGATGAAGTCAATTATGTTTTGACCAATACTAGGTGCTGCAGGTTGAGCAGTTTGCGTTTGATTTGCATCTCGTAAATTGTCAACGTATTGTTTTGTTGCTCCGTTTACGCCAGTAATAATTTCTTTTAAAATAGTATCTTTGCTTACCTTTACAAATTTGCGTTGAAGTAAAGATGCAAATAAATTTGAAAGAGTTTTGTTTAAGTTGTTCCATTGAACATCGGTGATAGCTGGTTGTGAGGAATTTGATAGTTTGTTTAAGCTTTCTCTAATGTCTTTGAATCCATCTTCAACTACTTTTTGGGCGATTTGTATTAAGAATAGTATATCGGGGGTGGTTTCTTCGTTGCTTGACGTTGAACTAACACTTGATTGTTCAGTAGAAGAGGACGGCGAATTGCTACTAACAGAGTTTTCCGTGGAGTTTTCCACAATTTCACTGATCTGATTTATTTCTTCATTATTTTCCCCGGCTCCTGACTTAAAAAAGGCAACGTTATTCGCAATTTTAGGTAAATAACTGTCGACTTGCAAAAGATCTTCAGAAGATAACTGAATTTTGGCGTCTAAATTTTTAGCGCTATCGCTTTTATCTTTTAAATCGCGCGAGTCTTTTAAGCGTATTTGAATTTTTTCATTTAAATTACGACGACCGTCGTTGGAAAACTCAAAAATTTCGTAAGGAACTGTATCGTCGTATACAATTTGTACAGGAATATCAAACGATTTTGAGTATACCGTTGCTGAGTAAACTAGTGCGAGTATATTTAAAAATATCACTAAACACTTTGACGATGGCATTTTGTAAATGAAACTGCAGCTGTACGCTGAAGAGCCGCCTTTATAGCAATTTCTTGTTTATATAAAAATCTTGTCAGTATTGTAAATGAGTGGTAGTGGATTATATGGAGGTTTAATAATACTATTCTTTGATTTGCCGCTTTATCTTGTTACCAATCCGGTTGTTACATCTACGGGAATCTTGCATTAGTAAGGGTCAAGGCAAATACAACTTAACTGTTAATAAGAGAATCAAGTTTGCATCTTGTAAAGATTATAATCCGAAAGATCTTTAGCTTAAAGTTTTAAACAAACACAAAATATTTTTTTTTTAATAAAACGGTTTCTTTACTATTGAGATCGTAAAATTAAAATTCTGCACAGATTATAATAAAATTTAGAACTTAATTTGTATTCTATCGACCTATTCATATAGAAACTACAGCAATTTAACTTAATTGCACTTATTTACAAACAATAAAATATTCAATGTATTCTAATTTTAAAACTCTACGATATTAGTTAGGTCATGAAATTAGAACAAATGTTCTGTTAAATTAAAGACAATTTGTTTAAATATCCAGAAACGCTAAAACTTTTTCTCTAATGTGCCATTTTGACATTACTGATTATGATTTTTGTTAGGTTTGTTAGACACTTTAAATATAATTAATTCAGATTTAATGTTAAGGTACCTATAATTTATTAAGTGAAATATGCAGAATATATAAGAAACACGTAAATAGTATAAATATATGGTATAACTATAAGAATGCCAACAACTGTACAGATATAATTGATTGTTTGGCAATATCATTATCGGTGTGATGGATCGGTCTCTGAAATTAAATTGATTTAATTATTTTTACAGTGTACACAAATAGTACAATAAAATAACGTGTGGTGGCGTGGAACTCTGCCTTAAAACGTAATGTAACTGCAACCTAAAAATGAACAAAAATGAAACTCGAATTCAAACCTAACTGCTGACTACTTTGTTAAAAAAATTACCAAATGTCAAAGAAAATTTTAAGGTCTACCCTCGGGTCTACCTAACTCGAGTTTTTATTTGAATACTCGTTACACATTTCATCCAAACTCTATGTTTAATGCTTTCTTATACTCTTTCATCTCATATTGAACACTCGTTTCATTTATTCTAGACCTTTTGATATTCCTTCCTCTTCTCTCAACTCTTCACAGTTTTCCCTTGTCTTGTCCAAGAATTGAAATATTGCCATTATTTTTTTTATTTTTACTTTTTATTGACTGCTTTGGTTTTTCTTTTGAATTATCCTCTCGATATTTCTTACTTTATTTTGCTCTATTTCTAGAATTTTTATGTCATTATATATTAGTAATTTCTTCTATATTTTCATTTGCCACTTTGTTCTTTGCTTTACTCCACCGTCGTTAAAACCTAGGCTTCCTTAATACATTTTCATATTATTTCGTTTTTTATCTTTCTCTAACATCTGCAATTTTGCTGTACTTTTTCCATTTTTTCAACTACTCATTTCTGCCTTCTTTTCAAATAATTCTCAAACATTTTTTCTCCCACATAGACCTAATAACCCATTATTTTGTTTATTTCGAATTCTTCCTTAACTATCTAATATTTTGCTTTTGAAGCACTACCTGTAATTTTTAGGCAGAAGTAGACGCAATTTAACGCTGGGTTCAACCTGGATAGGGAGTATATCAATGTCCGATAACCAAGCGGACATCTCAGCACTGAGCAGCTGTGTCATCAGCTCAAGGATGGTGGGAATTTGTAAAAGAAAACTGAATAAACTGAAAGTATGTAAGGTCGCTCTAGCTTAGGTCTCTGCACATTCTGGAATTTTGACCAAACGGATGTTCTCACAGAAAAGGGGCGCTCGCACAGTTCGTGGGGCAACACCTCTTTGTGGTATGGGCGCTCACATAATACGTGCAGTACTGCGGACTGAGAAAGGAAGGAGAACTGAAAACACTAAATCAGGCTAACAGGGATGTGGCACTTTAAAATTTTACTAAGTGACTTCACCGGTAAAGAGTACAGTTATCAAGAACCGTTTAAAGATTCTTACGGGTTACCTAACAATCTTACCAAAATTGATGTGACAACTAACTTGACATGCAGATTTTGCTGCACGTCGGAAGAGACCTCCATTCACCTTTTTATGGAATAAAAACCACGGATTCAGAAAATGCCTCTAATTCAAAGTGAGTCCTGAGACTTCTTAGGGAAACTAACCTACTGGAGGTACTGTAAGTTCAGAAAGGGGGAGCACAATAATCAGTACTGATTACGTGTTACAAACCCCAGATTATATCTATTCTATTTTTTTACATTCATCCTTAAGTACTTTCCTTCTGAATACCTTTTTAACTTTGCCTAAAAAAATCTTTTTTACCACATCTATGATTGTTCTCTATGTCGTCGGATTGATTTTCTATTATTTCTGTTAATTTTGCATACCACAAGTAACCTTTGTATTATGGAGCGTCGCATAAATCTTTCCGTCTAGTTTATCTATTGTCTATTATATGTTTTACTATGAATATATTGTTCTTTGTCCTCATTTCGCTTTTAAAACCTAAACTAAAACTTTCAAACCTATTAATAACTTTTTATTATATCGCCAGTTATGATCTTCTTTTAACCACTTTTGCAAAAACTGTATAGCCTACATTAACTATGCTCGCAGTCTTTTAACTTCGCTCTAATCTTTCATCTATTAGGCAAATTATTATTTTTCTATAATCCTTCAAAGTTTTCCTCTTTTTAAATTTTACTCTTTTAATTTCTCTCGTCCTCTCTTGGACGTGTATACTTCAATTGTTTGTTTACTGTTATCTATTTCCTTCCTTCTTTTTTTCTAATCACTTTTCTTACAATTTGCTCATTTTTCCTTTTTATTTTATTTTCTACCAAGAATTTTATGTAATACTTTCGTTCCTCTGTCACGTTTCTAGGTTTTTATTCTTTATTTAAATGAAATCGTTCTACTCGGCGCTCCACTGACAGATTCTTCGATACCAGCAATTTTAACCCAAAAGCTAAACACAATAAACTTACTGACCTCTGGCGTACACAGCTTAGTGCCCATCACGCCCTATTCATTTGACGACATACTAGTGCTGCTTCAAGACATACACACTACGTACATGCCCTACATGGAGGGATCAAGTACTTCTGCAGGCTTTCGACACCTAATTACATAACTGGCTCCATCTTGTCTGCAATGAAAATTTTAATACCCAATCTTGACAACAAGTATGTCTTCCTGTACATGAAGGTAATCTGGGATTCACTAAGATGGTCCAATATATATGTTTTAAAAAATATAATGGTTAAGGAATTAAAAAAAAAAAAGTGGGAAAGTTAATGCTTTATTTTTGGACATTAAAGCAGCTTTTGACAATGTGGACAGAGAAAGCTTATGGGAAGTAATGAGAAAAAAAAAGGTACGAGAGGATGTGGTGAGGGCTATAGAAGAAGTATGCGGGGAGACAAAGTGTAGTGTGAGATTGTGGAAGGAATTGAGTGAGGGGTTTTGGACAAGCAAGCGATTAAAACAAAGGGTGTCCGCTTAGCCTTTATATATAGGAGACTTGGAGAAAGTATGGGTTTTGGCGTACGCGGACTATGTAGTGGTAGTGGCAAAAACAAGGGAGGAAATGGTGAGGATGATGGGGACAGTGAAGAAATTTATAGAAGGGAAGAAAATGAAGCAAATGTGGAGAAAACAAAAATGTTAGTTTTTCAAAAGAGAAGAATGGAAGGAAAAAGAAGAATGAAAGTGGGGGAAGATGTGGTAGAAGAAGTAGATTAGGTGAGATATTTAGGCAATAGAATAAGGTACGACAATAAGGAGGAGGCACATGTAAAGGAGTTAGAATGAAAAGGAAGCAGAATAATATGGCAAGTGGGATTGGGGTGAGGGTGGTTATTTAAGAGCTTAATAAGGAGTGTAATGGTATACGGGGTGAAAATGTGAGGATGGAAGAAATGGGAAAGGTTGGAGAAAGTGCAAGAGAGATTTTCGAAAGGAATCTTAGGGTTGGAAAGAGAGACGCCGGGGTACATAGTTGAGGAGGAAACAAAGATGGAAAAATTAAGAATACACGCAGGAAGAATAGCAATGAAATATGAGAAAGGTGTGGAGAAAAAAGGAGAAGGGGAGATTGTAAAAAAAGTGTGGAAAGATAGAAAATTGCGGAAAGGGCCAGAGATATTCGGAAGCAAGAAAGGAGGGAAAGAATTAGAAGAGGAAATATAATAGAAAATATGAGGGAGTGAATGAAGAGATATCGAGGTTTTTGAAAGGGGGTGAGCTTGAAGAAGAAAAGAATACTACTGAGGTTTAGATGTAGGAATGAGGAGGCTAAAAATAGGTACTGGTTGGAGGATTATAGAAGGAAGTGAAGACTGTGTGGGAAAGGGTGAGAAAACTTGGAACACTTAAGTCGATAATGTGAGGAGTTAAAGGAAGAGGGAAGAAAGAGTGGAGATATTAAAAGAGGGAGGGGAAGGAGTGGATGGAGAAGGTAATAAGAAGCAGGAAAAAATAATACGATTAGAAGAAAAAAGGGGGAGGAAAGAAGTAGATATGTTTTAAGTTGGGTACAATTTAGAGTTTAGTTATAAAGGTAATTGATTTTATATAGCTTGTATAAATTGTAGAACTGAATTGCAAATTGTAAATACTTAATGTAAGGAACAATTAATTAAATACAAACTAAGGTTGTCCATCTAGCAATACCTTGTTTTCTATCGCCACTGTACATGATGATAGAAAAAGTGGGTTTCATTCTTCCGTCTTTCCTTTCCTTTACACAAAACATAAATCAAAATAAAGCGGAGATGCTTTGGTGTGAAGTCTCGGAGTGTGAGTTGCCTTCGGTGTCTTCCCGTAGCAATCAGAAGTCTTGGATCAAATCTTTAACTATAATGTCTATGACTCAATAATGCTGCGTATGATACTAAAAAAAATGTCTCTTAGTTGTAAGTTTACGTGAAGCAGAAGCTTGATCAAATGCTCTTCCATCTTCAACACTTGGTGCCTTTCTAGATAACAACCCAATAAGAACTGCTGTAGGATTGCGTTTTGGATGTCAATTATTCGAGTCATTTTGTTATGCATATTCTGTACAAGTGGATTGTTAATGGCATCATTGTCTAAGCTGTACCAAATCATCAGTAAGACGATTTCGCCATTCGGAGACGGCAAACGACTAGATGGTATGTTCCCGTCAGCCTGGAAGCTCAAACGTCTAGTTGTTTGGAACGTGACATGCGTATACATTCTAGCACCTAGTTATGTCACAACCACATGTTCCAACGTTAGAATAGCGGCGAACAGTGCTGAGAAAAAGAAACGGTCAAAGTATTCTTCTCTTTCACGCATTTTTTGTTCATTCCTATCGGGTTCCAAACCTTTGGTGCGTGGAGGGAACAATGTTTTAAATTTTTACGTGATGTTAGTAAATGGCTATAGAAAGTTTTCGATGAATATAGGTTCATGGAATTTTTGAGGCAACAGATCTCACTAAACATAAAAACATTACATAAACAAAACTTTAGCATCACAATGTTACATTGAAACGTTTCCATTTAAAGCAGTTCAACGTTTATTAAATGTTGATATAACAGATTATGTCAAAGCAAAAAATCGTAACGATTAATATTGTGATAATGTTAATTTAATTACCTTTTTGTAACATATTACCAACGTTGTAGCTATCTTAACTTAAAATATTGTAACAACGTGTACAATAAAACATAACTATATATATTCTAATCACGTTGTTGCGTAATCTGGATTTGCCTTTTTTAAATTGGATCAATACAATCTCTCGCCATCAACTGGATTTGAACCAGCGCGCGTGCAGTGGTTCAGTTTCTCAAGTTGACTCTTCTACCCTTAAGCCATGCTTCTACTGATGGTAAGATCTCACAGCGGAAACATACTATAATAAATTTAAATTTTACTTAGGTATCGGAAGTAATTTTGAGCAAATATAAATCAATTCAAATTAGTTACAAAAGTAAAAGGGGTCTAATTACATTGAATTACCTCAAATTAAGTGAAAATTAAATGTAACATAAACATGATGTTCACGCAAATGTTATTACTCTACATCTTGTAATTATAAATAACATTGGGGAGTTATGCGACGGTTTCCAAACCGAACATTTTAACATCCCCATTTTTAATTTTTTTTTGATGAAATGAATTTAGAACGTTTATAATGCAACAAAATTTTTTTCTGGTAAACAGACGGCTGGGAGGAGATATCAAGGAAACCACGGGTTTGATTTTTATTTTTTATGAAACTTTGCATATGAGTTTCGACATAATTGTGTGGATTTTGTGTAGACCATGTTCAATAGTTCTCAGAGCAAATATAACCTCAATAACAAAATCGAGCCAGAGAAGAAGACTGTCTGTTCCGTTTCAAACATATTTTATTTGACTTTAAATATCAGCACAAATCCGATTCAATTTTGAACATAATTTGTTGACCGAAAAAGGCAGTTAACCTACATAGATTTTCTTGAATATTTTATAAAATTATCTAACTTCAATTTAATTTTTGTAATTTAGTTATAGTATTTAGCTGTGGTTCTACACAACTTTTGCATAAACTATTTTTTGATTCCCTAAGTAATAACTGAGACATGACAATCACGTGACATTATAATTGTTTTAACGATATCTCCAACATTAATTATACCAAAACAGTTATGAAAGGAAAGTTGTTGGTTTTTGCACCGTTTCTCTCAAGATTTTGTTGGTTGTAACGTAACGCTGTTGTACATTTTTGTATCTGTCGAGCAAAATGTTTTATGTTACGCTTTTAATACTCTTTTAAACGTTTGTAAGTACAAGATGTGGAGTTCTGCGCGAGTTGTACTATATTGCACAAAAAATAACTTACTGGTAATGTCGTAGTAATAATATTTAATAGATATTTTTGTCACGTTTTATAAACAATGTTGATGTAATGTAGAACCAATGTTAAAATTAAATGTTAATTTTGTTACTGTGTTCAAATGTTACAAAAACATTGTTTTAATGTTCCTTGTTTAGTGGGATAAGTGTAGATATTGAAATAAGGAATTCGTGGTGCATCTTCTCATCAGTCCCCACCACAGTCCCAGTCTTAATACATTTAATTATTAATTATTAGTTTTAACAATATATTTAATAACAATGTATTGTATTATTATCAATAATGCAGTAGAAAAAAATTATCATTAATTAATAATTACAAGTAAACAGAAATAATATGAAGAAAACGAAAAATTCACAAGAAATAAGGTATTTGCATTCAATTTTATTTTACTCGTAATTATCTAATTATTTTTGTGGTTATTGGAGTATTTTGCTTTCATTACTTGTATAGGGTTTTTTTTATTTAAACGTTCACATCCCAGCGGTATGTGAGACACATTTTTTTGTTTCAACGTAACCTCAAATTAAAGCATTGTGTTTTTGCTTTTATGTTAACTGATATAATTTTTGTGTCACACTCAAAAGTAAATTTAAATTTTGGTTTGTATCAGATTTTCTTTTTTTTAAAATGCCGAAAGAACAAAGGCAGAATAAAACTCGAATTCATAAGGAAGTATCAAAGCAAGGTACAGTATTGTAGTGCTAATGAAAAGGCTTCTAATGAATTTTTTATGTAGGTATCTTGTTCAACAAGAATTTTGGACAGCACATCTTAAAAAATCCTGTAATTATTACTTCAATGATCGATAAAGCGGGCCTATTATCTTCTGATATTGCTTTGGAAATTGGTCCCGGTACTGGTAACATGACAGTAAAGTTATTAGAGAAAGCAAAGCATGTAATTGCTTGCGAAATAGATCCCAGGTGAGTCTTCTTTGATAAATCAAATCAATGAATCTAAAAATTCAATTTATAGATTGGTTGCCGAATTACAGAAAAAGAGTACAAGGGACATCATATGTAGGAAAATTACAAATAATAATTGGAGACGTTTTAAAAACCGACTTGCCTTTTTTTAATATATGCATTGCAAATATACCTTATCAAATTTCATCACCTTTAGTATTTAAATTACTTCTTCATCGACCTTTCTTTCGATGTGCTGTTATAATGTTTCAAAGAGAATTTGCGCAAAGGCTTGTTGCCAAACCTGGTGACAAACTCTACTGTAGATTGTCTATTAACACTCAGCTTTTAGCCAGGGTTGACATGTTAATGAAGGTAAGTAGTTAAAAAAATTAGAATTTGTTGTAAGTTAAATGTAGTGTATTAGGTAGGGAAAAACAACTTCAGACCACCACCCGAAGTTGAATCTTCTGTAGTCAGGATAGAGCCAAAGAATCCACCACCTCCAATACAGTTCACAGAATGGGATGGACTTACACGTATTGCATTTACGAGGAAGAATAAAACTTTAGGAGGTGCATTTAAGCAAACGTCCGTTTTAGCTCTGCTTGATAAAAATTATCGTTTGCATTGCAGCTTAACAAATAAGGTGAGAATCATTGCTTAATTTATCAAGAAAAATCAGAATTTGAAAAGAATTTTGAAACAATATTTTTTAACATAAACATTATTTAGAAAGTACCTTTTATCTTTACTGATTTTGTCCAAAGTTTAATCAAATATTCGCTAGTATACAAAAAAAACGTGTTTATCAATATTCAAGAAATATTTCCGGTGTTCTGTCTCAGGACACAACATCTATTTTATAAGAATGATTGTCAAGGAAAATAATGTAGCATCTTGCTAAGTTTGTATTGCTATCTTGGTTGGCTACTAAATATCCAAACTGGCTCTAACATCTGATTGTACATTAACATCTAATTACGTATTGATAACTGAGGATGCTTTTGCACCAAGCTAGTCCAGATTAGCTTTCACACAAAAACTATAGTGCAGTCAAATCATGTATTTTACGTCCCCTACAAATATGAAGAAGGAGACAAAGGATGAAAGGCATTAGACAAAGGAAACATAGTACAAAAGCAACGTAAAATAGACTAAATGACAAATAAAGGTGTTCTTGATTGTCAGTTTAATTAAAATTTTAATTTTGATTTCCTGGCTGTATTTCTCACTAGACGACACGCAACGATCAAAAGCCCCCGAGGGAGTGACACGAGCCGGCGGAGGGGAGGGAGAAAGATCTATTTTTCAAGTTTTTTGCTTGTGACTCGAAAACTATATATAATATCACTTTTTTATTAACACGTGAATCTAGTGCAAGGAAAAGTAGCGGTCGTCCTAAGGAAGAATATGTATCTACAGCCATGGAACAAATACAATGTTTTATGGAACAGAATAGAGATTCTCAGATGTCCATAGATGATTGGATGGAACAAATTACCGGACAAAGCCAACTACAGACACGGTTAAATCTAAACTAAAGGAGATATATGGCAATAGAAAATTGATTAGTCATTCAAAATCACATAAAACCGTCATATGCTTCCGTGACATTGGGCACAAGATCTTGAATGAGCAGTGGTACAGTTCTCAGTGTGAAAATCAGAATGAATAACGCCTACGAATTGTGAAAACGGCAGCTATGATAATTAAGCAACATGTGCAGGCTCGTGTCTATGATACATATCACTACGCGCTTTGTGGTACATTTCTTGACTATGCAGAGACCGTGATTCCTGAATCCCTCAACTTATTTTGGATGCACTTTGCACACGCAAGCCAAATGATAAGAAAACCAAAATAAAATTAATATCATTAGCACATTCGATCGTCAGCATAATGCGGCCGAGAAGCTTCATTTTATCGGTGCATCAAGGCGTTGGGTTTTTTATCTATAGAAAGTTCGGTTCAAGAAGCTTACTAGATCTCCTTCTAATCTAGGGTTCAGTGGTTCTTACTACGATGCTACCATTCTTCACTTGTCTGCAATATATCACGCCGTTTGAGGGGATTGAGATTTATATAAGCGCCCTGCGGACGGGTACTCCCACTACTTCTCCGTTTTCTCTCACTCGGCCATTTTCAGTCATCTTTGCGTGCAGTTTTTGCGTGTTAAATATCATTTTATCGAAAAATCAGGATATACGTTTTGTTTCTTTCTATTTCAACTTTACAATATTTTATTATTTTTGACAATTAGATGATCACACGAGCATTCAGCCTCGATTGAATATATTGCTTTAAAAAATTTAAATCGCAATTGTGCATAAACTAATTGCCCGACAATTGCAGGGTTTTGCACACACTAAGTACGTACCATTACCTCCTACTTTTTGAAAGATTTGTCTTACATCTCAAAAAATTGCGGATTTACAAATTTTAAAAGAAAAACCCAAATATTTCACTTTTTCCGATTTTTCTTGGAAAGTTATTACCTGATTGAGTCCAATTGGTGCTCATTTTATTAATATTTTTATCTTCTATAACTTTCCTTTTACACCATTAACATTAGTTTATTACTTTTCACTCAGGAAAAAAAGTTAAAAAAAACACGTTTCTTTGCATATAAATGTTAATTAACTATATAATGACAATTCATTTTCGGTATAAAACATGAATACAAGGTACTTTATACTATTTACAATTACATGACGTAGGTGGTATCCTACTATTATTTTTGTCAAAAATATATCTATTTACTGCACTATATGCTCGATGTGCACATTTGTTATCTACAAGATATGATTCAGTTTGAAACAAGAATGACGGCACACGAATATCAGTTATTTGTAAAGAAAGGCTATTTCACAATAAGAGGAGGTGATACTTTTTGGTCTGGAGTTTGATCAGACATGACTATAGAGCAGACTTTGATGCGCAGCATGAATAGCTGTGGAGGAATGATCCGAGGAAGGGAATTACGGATTAGACACTGACAAAATGGCTACAAGCGACGGTAATAAGCAATGCCATCTGCTCTGCACTTAGTTATTTAGTGGAGTATATTTTTCTTCAGGAGATCAACACGTAGATCTTCTTTTGTCTCGTCAGGGCAGGAATCAAGAGGACCGAAAAAAGCTTTACGCGTGGTTTATAGATCATTATCCATTCTCAAAGATAGGAAACCTTATCAACAGGTATTGTTAAAAATAGCAAAGTTAATTGGCGTTTTGCAGAAGAAATTGGTAAACAGCTCTTGGAAAAACGCTGGGAAATAACTTTGCAGACGTAAAAGTACAGCGTAAAGACAAAGTTTTATCATTGGGAGTCATGCACAGTGCAGTCAAGATCAATGCTTCTTTTTCAAAGGATTGTTGTTGCCAAGAAGAATGATCAACATTTAGCATCACACTTGGAGTACGAATTAGCTTCTTATCCATTGGTTTTATTCAATGGTGGCTTAATGAGGAAACCAAAAAAAGCGGCTTTGTATGATGTTTTATCGAAATCCGACATTAATGTAAATTTGAAAAGTAGTGAGACGGTTATTGGATGGAGGCTTTTTTTTGCATCGTACCAAGTGGCAATTGGGCTCCTCTTACTCAGGTATTTGTGATCAGTACATAAATTATGTAAAATGTAATTACGGGCCACATTAGTCGTCTTTGATGGATACGATGACGTAAGAAACAGTACTAAAACATCTGAACAAAGAAGGGGGGCGGTGAAATCGTCTGTTGATATAAACATAAAGCTCTCGATGAAGGTCGCTGTTCAGCAAGAGCATTTTCTATCAAATAAAAAAAACAAGACCCAGCTCATTAAACTTTTGACAGAAAAAATGCATGCTGCAAATATAGAAACACGAACGGCTGCAAGTGATGCTGACTGCACAACCATTCGAACTGCAATTGACAAAGCTGTAGACAATCTTGTGATCACTTTTATTGGAGAATATGTTGATCTTGTAGTCTTTCTAATGGCTCTTACTCCTCCAGAAATATTTTTTGTCACACCGGGAAGAGGGAAAGTGGACACCAAAATATTTTCCTCCCAAGAAGTACAGAAACATTAATTTTATTGTTCTATTCTCTTTCTGCATACTTTCAGCGGGTGTGATACAACCTCAGCTATTTACAGGAAGAGCAAAACATCAATTATCAAGCTTTTTGGTCAAAAGCCATTACTACCGGAAATAGCAACTGTATTTTATGACCCCACGTCAACTCCGGATGTTATACCAGAAGCCGGAGAAAAAATGTTTCTTGAAGTATACCGAGCGCCCTGACTGAACTTATCAGATATCGATTCACAGTTTTTCTGAAATCTTGTACCAAGCCCAAACGGGATATTTCTTCTCCTCCCTACTAAAGGATCACGCTTACAGAGTAACCCATCAAGTACAGGAATGACTTGAGAACCAACTGCCTCCTGAAGTATGGGGTTGTAAGCAAGGAGTCGATGGAAACTTAGAACCAATTACGACCTTGGATCCTCCCGCTTCTGACGCGTTGTTAAATTCAATATTTTACCGATGTAAAAGTGGATGCTCTGGAAAATGCAATAGCTTGTACTATTGGAGCCTTCATCGATTTTGATGATAAAGATGATGAAGATGCAAGACAGTTTGATTGATAAGTCGTGCAATTATTTTCTATAATTTTTAAGAATTAAAATTGGCATAACGATTTTGTTTCTTATTTTTATGACTTTTAATACTCTTCATTTTCTAAAGTATTGATCGTACAGCAAAAATGTTTAGACATAATTTATAGAGAATTTAGTGTAGATGATTATTGTAGAAGTCACTAAAGTAATATTATAGTATAGTTTTCGAGTCACAAGCAAAAAACTTGAAAAATAGATCTTCCCCCCTTTCCCGCCCCATTCGGATAATTGCAGTTGTTCTCATTTACAGGCGTTTAGCAGAAAAAATTAATCTGTAGGAAATTGAGTGAACCTACTGGTGATTATCTCAGACTAATCCAATTGGATTTTGGAACAAAGGATGGATGTGAGGCTACTGTTCACGCAACCAGGACTTATGCGACGAACAATCAAGGAAGCTCCAATATTATTTTTAAAGTTGATTTCAAAAACGCTTTTAATAAGATGAGAAGGGAGGTCTTTTTAGATGAATTGATTCAACATGCGCCGATAGTAGTAAAATTGTTTATACAATGTTACGGTTCCCATACTTTCTTACAATTTGGTCTGTACAAAATATCTTCGGAGAACGGTGCTCAACAAGGCGATCAAGCAGGATCCCTCTTATTTAGTCTAGAACTTCAGGACATCATTTTATCATTATCGACTGAGCTCTTCTCTTGGTATTCGTATGATGGGACATTAGGGGGAGAAACCTGACGTCGTCTTTGGGAACTTTCAAAATCTGATTGCTGAATGAAAAGATATTGATCTGGAGACTAATCCAGGTAAAGGTAAGACTTTCTTCTGTGGAGAAGTTGACCCAGACCATCCTTTACAAGTTTGAACAAATTGCTCCGGGGATACGTTCAATCCAAATGACTCACACTCTATTAGGAGCCCCCATAGTAAGCTTACCCACTGACGAAATTTTCAGAATAAACCTCAACGAACTGTCTCATCACAAACTTGAAACCACTTTACCACTATTCTGTTTACTTTCTGTTGAAAAATACTCTGGGAATTCCTAAATTTACATATCTATTGCGTGCAACACGTATGCTAGATTTTCGACACATTTTACAATCATTCGATAAAGAAATGGAATCCCGATTATCTTCTATACTGAACTTAAGTTTTTCTCATCCTGTACAGTCTCAAGTAGCTTCCCTTGCTGTCAACTTAGGAAGTATAGGATTAGGAAAATCTCTTTTGGACTTTTGGACGGGTTGCTTCAATCCTGTCTCTTAGCTTAGAAGCCAGCCTCTCGTCAATTAGTGATTTTGATTAATATTTTAAACGGTGGAACATATTGACTTATGTGTGAATTCCTATTGGATCACAATTCCAAAAATGTTGGGACCTGATTAACATCCATTTTGTTTCATTGTGACTCGAACCTTGAAAAGACACGCTTTTTAGCTGCAAGATCACCTCACTCCAGTGCTCAGCTACAAGCCCTCCCTTATCAAAAATTAGGAATCCTCTTAATGGACAGCACTTTTCAAGTGGCAGTAGCTCTTAGGCTTGGTTTGAATATATGTAAACCTTATAAATGTTAGAGGCGTTTTATGTTGCGGATGAGCGAGAAGGCCGATTTGAGCAAGATCTTCTTTACATGTATTGAATGACGTGTCAGCTACGGTGTTCTAATTGAGTTACTTTTCACCTTTAAAATTGCATTTCAAGATGTCATTGAGTGGCGCTTGAAGCATGTTTCGGTGTTGCTGCTGTTGCGAAGGTTGTATTGGGTTGCTTCGATGGCGTAGGGCCATTCAGAAAACTGATCAAGGATGCTTGTGGTGAGTGTGGTTGTTAATGCGTATTGTATGTGGCTGACTTTTGTTTGTACCTGTATCTGACAGGCAGTACCTCGAATCCGTGGCGAGCATGGTGCTCCAGCACGTCCTGTTTATGACAGGTGATGGACGTCGAAACCGGGTTTCCTACATAGTTTTATTAATCTTTCATCTCTTCCCATGATTCTTGCCAATTCCTTCTTAATGAGAATCCTTACTGCAGCTTTTGTTCGATTTTCTTTCTTTACTCTACTTCAGGGATGAACTATGCCATTGTTTTTCGTTCCGCTTCCCTTTTTCTTTGTTTCAGTGATTATCAGTATGCCTGTGTTCGTTCTCTTAAATTTTTGGACGACTTCTGTACTTTTCTTCATCTTTGTGTGTTCCACATTGTCATTGTTGTAAGTAGTTTCTTTTTTTTATTTTGGTTGTGATTTAAGTATGGGTGAATTAATTTCAAAGCAAAACAGCGTCGCGCTGCTTCCTGGTGCGGCGGATATCGTAAATAGAAACGATGCGGACGGATCTCGGGCGCCAGAATTTATACAAGTTTACTCTCCGTAGATGGTTGTTTCTGTCACTCGGGCAACTGCAGAGAAACGAAACTTTAGTGCTTCAAAACGTCGTAGGAAGCAAACAAACAAATGAAACTGAATCTCTTTATTTCAATTCAACAATGGAAATAAACAGCAAACAGTAGTGCACCCAAACTACCTCTCTAACTTACTACCCGCAATAATCGGTTGCAGGTGACGTGGAGATACGAATGGACGGGGTTGATTGATGGACAACGTACTCGAAGGAAGAGAGAAAGAATTTAAATACCAGTAGGTCGGGTTGCATTAACGTGCGAAACGCGTCACGTTAATTTAAGCCAAAATGAGCGTCATCTTCAACGTGAGAAACGCGCCACATTGAAGATGAGCTACGGGGTAGCCCGTTTTCGAGGGATGCAGGATATTTCGGTAACTATTACTGTTAGAGCAAAACTGTTCACGTAGCATTAGGCCAACTTTTTGAGACAAATTAAACAGCGAAAACAACAATTTGCTATTTTTTTTTCATTTTTGATGCAGGGACCAAAATTGAATTTTTCCAAATTTTGATAGAATTCCATATCTCATCTGTTGATAAAATTTCAGGAAAAAGTGTAGACATTTCTTGTGCAGTTTTTAGCGTAGCATTGGAGTAGTCAATTTTAAACTTTGGTCAACAATAGTCGAGATGCCACGTAAACTTAGTTTTTTTTAAATGGAAACCATTTGACTTCATTAAAATCTTTATTTTGTAAGCTTTTCAACAATATATAGTTTGTAGAGGTTCTTTTAAAAAATTACGGAATTACAAGCGAATTTGTTAGTTTGCGCTTTTGTAAGTAGGCGATGCAATCATTTAAAACAAGGAAACACAGCACATCTGGTCAAAACAAAGCAAATTTTTGTTTTCGCTGTTTAATTTGTCCTCAAAAAGTTGACCTAATGCTACGTGAACAGTTGTTAATAGTAATAGTTACCGATATACCCGGGAAATTGGTTCACCCTGTACAGTTTGAAGCGGCGGGGCCAAATGTGCGAAACGCGTCACGCTAAAGACGACGTACAGACTGCAGCAGCGGACCCAAATAAACTTTTGAAACCCGTTGTGTTTACTTGGACCACTTAGTGGAGGGGATCTTCCATAGTGGTATCTATGGTAGAGAAAATAAGTAATTTTTGTTTCAATTTTTGGAAGTAGAACACTACAGGAATCCATCGGTTTTATATGGGTGGTTAACAAGATAGGCACACACTTACGCAGAGTCGTGATTATAGAAGTGTTAGGTTATAGTTCACGCGTCGGCGATTAAATAACTTATCCATTTATTTACCTAAATAAATTTAATTGCTAAATTAGTACGATCATTCTGTTTATTCTGCATTTCGGTTTAACCCATTTCTTTCATGTTTGCGTGGGTTAGGTTGCTAACGCCTAGCACCATAACTCTGCATGGTTGAGTTATTTTAAGATATCATTTTTCTGATCTAAGGCCCTTTTTGGTTATCGGAGCGAAAACAGGGTACATCGAGCTCCATCGGAGGTGAGATTGCATGGTATAACTTACTGTTAAGCAAAACTGTTCACGTAACATTAGGCCAACTTTTTGAGACAAATTAAACAGCGAAAACAAAAATTTGATATCTTTTTTCATTTTTGATGCAGGGACCAAAATTGATGGAAACTATAGTTGACTTTGACTTTATTAAAATCCTTATTTTGTAAGCTTTTCAACAATATATAGTTTATAGAGGTTCTTTAGAAAATTACAGAATTACAAGCGATTTTGTTAGTTTGCACTTTGTAAGTAGGCGATGGAATAATTTAAAACAATGAAACACAGCACATCTGTCAAAATAAAGCAAATTTTTGTTTTCGCTGTTTAATTTCTCTTAAAAAGTTGGCCTAATGCTACGTGAACGGTTTTGCTCTAACAGTAATAGTTGCCGAAATATCCTACAATCCCATCGAAATCGGTCCACCCTGTACACAATAATATTGTCAAGACTTGATAACACGAATAAATGATCAATAGTAAAGATCTACACTGTCAAACAACTATTGTAGTACCACTTTCACCGGTGAGTTCTAAAAAACACTCGTTAATTTTAATTAGAGAAAATGAAATTTTAAATATGAATAAGTGTATACTGACGTTGGAGGTAATAGTACATTACATACCGAGGCGGAAAGTATTTCGTGAACTCTTCTCGAGAAACAGGAATGTAACTTTTACCGAGGTTTGTATACTCTTTTATTCACAATTAGGTATTTAAAAATTAAGAAAATGTATCATCATGTTATCGTTTATTTTGGCAAAATACTAATATTTAGAAGGCGATGTACGAGGGGTGCTGAAAAGTTCCTGGCTTTACTACTAATCACGTAAATGAGACCCGTATAAACAATACCACAGCCTATTTAGTAGCGCGCATGCGCAGTAATAGATGCGTACGTGGGAGAGTTTTCATTCCACGCAGTAACAAAGCAAAGATGGCGGCACTTACACCTAGTGGATTATTTGCCAAAGGGGTGCACGATCAACGCCGATTACTACATGTCACTCTTGGACAAATTGAAGGAGGCGTTGAAGCAGAAACGCCGAGGGAAGTTGACTCGCGGGGTCTTGTTTTTGCAGGATAATGCGCCTTCCCATACCGCCTACCGCACCCTAGCGAAAATCGACCAAATTGGCTTTGAATTGTTGAACCACCCGCCGTATTCCCCTGATCTGGCCCCATTAGACTATCACCTCTTTCCACAACTGAAGAAACACCTGAGGGGCACCAAGTTTGATTCTAATGAGGAAGTCATCGCAGCTACGGAGGCGTTTTTCGAGGGGCAACCGTCCCAATTTTATTTGGACGGGTTACGAAAACTGGAGAAGCGTTGTACTAAGTGTGTTAGCTTGTTGGGGGAGTACGTTGAATAAAACGTGTACCATATTTCGCTAGCACGTTTCTTTCTGTGTAAAACCAGGAACTTTTCAGCATCCCCTCGTACAGTTTTCATTTAATGATATTGTTAAAAAAATTTATATAAAATTTGCTTAGTTAATACAACTGAAAAAAATGTCGGACAGTGAAATTGAGTGTACTCCCCCGGAACTGCGGTAATCCACGCAAAAATTAACTTAGATCTTCTACCAAAGAAAAGCAAATTACGATACGAAAAAACGTATAAAGGTTTCCGCGACTGGTGCTCCAAGAAGGAGGTGCAAAAGTACACTTCCGAAAGTGTTCTATTAGCCTATTTGGGTGATAGGGCTAAAACTAAAAAACCATCTTCCATGTGGTCTCAGTACTCGATACTCAAAAGTACTATTAATTTGAAGGAGAATGTTGATATCTCGAAATATTGCAAATTAATAGCATATTTAAAAAAACAAAACCTGGGATATCAACCTAAAAATCAAGCACATTTTTTAAGGAAAATATTGATTTTTTTTTAAAAACGCACCTTATTCATTTCTTTTTTTCATTATTTTCAATATTTTAGTTTTAGTTATTGGTATCTCAGGTGCATGCAGAAGTGATGAGCTGTTCAAAATGAAAACAGAATATACAAACCTTCAAGAAGAAAGAGCTATTATAATGATTCCAAATACAAAAACGTACCAGCCGAAATCCTTTGTCATGATTGATACTAAATGGCTTGCAATTCTACTTTACATTAATTTATGTAATAATGTTGAGGGTGATCGATTCTTCTTGCAATTGAGATACGGCAAATTAACAAAACAACCCTATGGTCATAACTACATTGCGCAATTTTCTAAAAAAAATTATTTAAAACTAAATGACGTAAATACATACACTGGCCACTGTTTTCGCCGCACAGCAGCAACTGTATTTACTAGTGGAGGAGATATCCTTAATTTAAAAAAAATTTGGAGGTTGGAAGTCGAGTATGGTGGCTAAAGGTTACGTAAGCAGTTCGTTAGATGGGCATGGTTTCTACTAAAGATTCTGTACCTGTAGAAAATATGTCCGATGTATCCGTTCCAGGTCCATCAACTCAACAGTTTTATTTCTTGAAAAACAACCAGCACCGCGGTTTTTTCTTGCCGAAAAACCACACCTTCTACAAATAATATTTATCTAAGTAAATAATTATTATTACAAGACTATGTGTTTTGTTATTACTTTTCTGTTCTGTTGTTCTGTCATTTTATACTTTTGTAAACTTTAGTTGTACATACATCTAATTTAATTTGTGTTTAACCTAGCGCGTAAAATATTTCTTTTATGGTTAAAAACAGGGGGTATGAAAAACCATAATTTAAAAAAAGGAGTTATCTCTGATTTTGTTATTTTTGTCAAACTAAAAACTATAATAATATATTACTATTAATAAACAACCTTAGGTCGTCCATTACACAAATACTGAAAAGAAACCTATTAGTAATACGAATTAGTAACCAGTCACTTCCTATGTAATTAAATAAGACGTCACTCATGG
The DNA here is from genome assembly GCA_030710515.1 of Abscondita cerata. Taxonomy (NCBI): domain Eukaryota; kingdom Metazoa; phylum Arthropoda; class Insecta; order Coleoptera; family Lampyridae; genus Abscondita; species Abscondita cerata. Next base: position 49,559 of record JALBCR010004437.1, read on the forward strand.
AACTAATGATATCGCACGAGTTTTAATTCATAGAAATCACGAAATAGTATAAATAATATGCTCGTCATTCATTTACAACAGTACAATTTTTTACAAAGTTGAAAAATCGATTAGGCTTTTCAATAACCATTGTAGCTTACTTAACCCATTACCTCCCAAGGCATTAAAAATCGTAAAACATGTTTAAATTCTTATATTTTATTGCTTAAGACACGTTTCTTATAATACTTTACAAAATTAAGTTTATAAAATTTAATTTGATATCAGAATAATTGGATGTTGCGTTTACGCATCATTGGGAATATATATGAATTTAAAAAAATTGTTTGCAATTAAATTATTTAATTCAATCAATAATGCTAAAATATTTAATTAACAATTACAAAAAATACAATATAAGTTGTAATGTACAAAATAAATCAATATATACTACTTAAAAACTAATTATTTCTTATGTTGCATTTACGCAACATTGGGAAGTACCGTGTAATCTATTTTTCATGAAATGGTTTGAAACACTCAAGATGAAGGTGAACTTTACATTTTTCACAAATGTTTATAGTTTGACTTTACATAATTTACATCTTCTTCTGTGTTTTGGTTGGGAGACAGCAATAATGTGATCGGAATGATCGAGTCTTACTTCATCAACTACGGTAGTTTTATTTTCACGTTTTCTATCAGATGACTTCATCAAACGAAGAGCAATATATGATTTAAAATCAATCTGAGACATTTTCTTCTCATTTTTTGTTAAATTATAAATTTTCCAAGCATTTACAATAGTGCTATCTACAGAGTTGCAAAACAGTGGCCACCACCATTTCTTACCCATAATTCTGGAACGATAATTCGCTATTCCATTATCATGCAAATCGACGCCACCCATGAACTTATTATATTGCAAAATCACGTTTGGTTGAGCAACAGACACTTCCTTTTTCTTTGCGATTATATCTTTTTGTAGTGCTCAAAGGTTGCACATTGATATTATTACTGCAAACAGTTACGACAGAATTGTCATTCCATCGCACCATTGATACTTTTGATACGTCATCATAGACAGTACTAAAAGCACCTCTATCTAATTTACTCATCGTTTTTACGGTTTCTAGAGGACATCGATTTGTTCTGTTATCCCTAATCGTTCCTGTAGCAAAAAATCCTTTATTTTTGAGATAAACAAATAATCTGAACGAAGAAAAGAAGTTGTCAAAAAATATTCGATGGTTGAACGGATTTGAAATTATTTGAAGTAGATCGGTAACCACTGTACCTCCTAGTCCTAAGATGTTGTTACTCTTCTTTGGTTGCGCACCTCCATATGGGATTGATTTAAATAAATAACCATCAGCTGAACAAATACACCATAATTTAAAACCAAATCTCACGGGCTTCCCTTGATGAACATTTTACAAGAATGTTTTCCAAAATAAGGGACCATTTGTTCGTCAATTGACAGATTATATGAAAAACACCCCACTGTAAATTCTTTTCGTTCAATTTTTCCAAAAGTGGTCGTACTTTGCAAATTTGTCGTTCTTGTCAAGCTTGCTGTTATCACACAAATGTAAGTTCCTTTTTAATATTTTGAAATTTGTTTCTACTCATACATTTTTACTAAATCAACTCCTTTATCTTCCTCCATTGACCAATACATTGGTGTTTGTGGTAACGTATGGTATCCAGAAAATATCATGATTCCTAGAAACTTGTAGAAATCAGAAGTCGAAAACTCAAAGGTGTGACGGTTGTTGTCTTGAGCATATTTCTTCGAGAATTTTACAATCATGTCAACTACTGTATCATCAAAGAAAAGATGAAATATCTCCAAAGGTGTTTTTCCATATAAATTTTCTTTTATCGAGCGTATTGACTCATCTTCAACAGAAACTGGCGAATGCGTGTATTGGATTTCTCCAGTAATCCATTTGGGCTCATCGGAACTTTTGACAGTTGATGATATCTTGCATTTCTTACATGCTAAGGTTTCGTCATCCGACGAGTCAAAGTCTTTATCATCTATTGTGTTAGAAGGACAGGGTAATTGCAATTCAAATGTTCCGACAATGTCTGTATTTTCTAAATTGTCCTCAGGTGCAAAATTTTCATCGTCAAAATGTTCTTCGTCGGTTAGCTCATCTACTTCTGGGGGTATGTAAACAGCATCAATATCTGAAATATGAAATTATATTCCGTAAATCGCAATCTACATTTCATAGTTTTAGGAATCTTGTAATCGTATTATCAATATCAGCTTACCTCCATTTCTCTCCAATTCTAATTCTTCCGCTATATCTTGTAGAGCAAGTTCTAGTTCTCTTTGTGTTAAATATTTCATGTTCTTCTAAGTAATTTTAAAAGTAAAAACCCAAAACAAACTAAAGTATAGTCTCAAATCAGATACAACTTTTCACAAAACTCAGCAACGCGCTAATGACTATTGATATTCATTTAGAGAAATATCCCTTCTTATACATTGGATATAATTATCCCGTATTTTGACACACTAAAAGGTAACTAATTAGGGTTTGTGAAATGCATAATACAACTATACAACATAAAAAGCCTGTCTAAATAAATCTACTAGTTTGTAAATAAAAATAATACTACAACAACAATAGGTATGTTATTGTAAGTCAATAAGAGGATTATATTTTGTGTCTAACAAAGAAAAAAACCTAAAAACAACTAAATCAGCATAAACATAAGTAAATAGGCACTTAAACCGTAGTTATTTTGAAACGTTAGTTGCACAATTGATGATGACTAACTATACGTACCTTCCCAATGATGCATGAACGCAACGCATATATTTTCGGGTCTCTATGCTTTTATCTAAGAAAATATTAAAATTTTGTATGTATGTATAAGTAATCTATAAGTATTAAGTAGTGAAATCTTAAACAATGACGGCTAAATTTGAAACATGATCTCAATTATAGAAGAAAATAGAGACCAACGTTTATATGTGTATTTTTTACCTTAATTAAATTCGTTGTAACTTAGTAACAACAAAATAGATTCTTAAACAAAAATGTTTTTTGGCAACTGTGATCTTTGTTTTTAATATAATCTTCACGAATTTTTATTAAAAAATATTTGCGGGGCAAAAAAAAATATGAAGTATAGTTGATGCGTTAACGCAACGTTGGGAGGAAATGGGTTAATAATGACCAATAGCATAATTAGATTTTGTAACTGACAAGCACAAGAAGCATTTCAAAGATATGCAAGAACTGGGTTTTGCGTATTTTTATTAAGTTAATAGCAAAATTGATACATATAATTTCGGATTTGGGAGTGTTCTTTTTTCGTCCAAAATTGTGTAATACTTTACAAACCATATCTTTATTATTATAAAATCAAAATCCATGTAGTAAGTGTAACCTATAAAATCAGTTTTGAACTGTTAAATGTCAGCACTTGTAGCGGAAGTATTTTCATGAACGTGTAGTTTATACGACAGTGGCGCTTAGATAGGTTGGAAAGTGGCTACTTTCGGACCGATTGTTTTTACCTTTTCGCAATGTATCCTTGAAATCTCTCACTTTTTAACTTTTACAAGGTTCAAAAACCTGTATGTTACTAACTAATTGTGAATAAAAAATATTCTGATAGAGTTTTAAAAATTTCCAAAACACATTCATTAATTTTTTATCAACATATAGCACAAAATAATTATTTGCTTCATCAATACGCTAATTATACCGACGAAATGTAGAAAGTATGTTGTTGTCAAATACTAAAGCACCTATGGATTTACTTCAAAATCTAATGGAAGAAGACATGTAGGGGACTTTCCGTCCCAAACTGTTAAGATTAGTTAAAAAGTGGTAATAATTTTGTAATTTGGAGACCGTCGTATAACTCACCATAACCCGTATCAGAGACGTAAAGTTTGCTTTAAATTTATTAAAATGTATTTTTTGTTCAAATATTTATGTGGGAATATTTCAGGTCGTCCCTGAAGACTTCAATATAAAAGTAAAAGTAGAAAGCGTATTAAACGAAATAGAAGCTGAAAAACTACGCGCTCGCACAATGGACATCGACGATTTCATAAAGTCGGTATAAAACACATTATATTATAATTTATTTTTAAAATGTATTTCAGGGTATTACATGCTTTCAACAGCTGCGGAATACATTTCTCCTAAAATTAGAGGTAACTTTGTTATTATTTATGTACAAACATTGATTTAATAAAATATACAACATGTTTAACAGACAAATGACTTAGCGATTTAAGTTTTCGAAAAATTTTATTCGACTTCTTGCGTCTGGAAAGTAATTAGTTTCCGATTGTTCACTGATTTCCTCTTCCGTAATTACAGCTATAAAAAAAAATATTACTAACTTATTTTACGCGCACGAGCTTATTACTATTGTTAACCGAATCTGCATGAGCTTCTTGAAGTTCTTTTCGAATTGTTTGGGAAATACTTCTCGCAGTCAGACTGTGAATCTGCTTTTTTGCACCATCTGTAGCCTAGAAACTTACTTAGTGAATATAATAACATAAGAAAATTATTTTTACCTCGACGTGATCAAATTTTTTTCTCAAATCATTAACGGAGGTGTCGACATCTTCATGGAATTGTTGAACAGATTCATCCGAACTAAATGACTTTTCTCTCTTTACATTTTTCTTTGAAATTGATGACCCCAGTTGTTGATAAGATTTTGAAAATATTCCGAGCCTTTCTTTGACTAAATGTTTATCTTTTAAATCGATTATTTCGGCGTCTGAAGTGACGTTTAAAGAAGATTCGGCCGAGGTTCGATTTTCTCCGTCGGTGGAAAATTCTAAACTAAATTCTTGAATTGAATATCTACCGTTGGTATTTTCAGTTATTGAACTGTTTGATGTAACGCGCTCTTCGGTTGTTACACGCAATGGCACATGATTATCGTCGGAAGTTATGCTTTCGTAGCTCGTATTATTTATTTCCGAATTTTCCGTATTATCCGCATCTTGAAATAAATCTACTTCGGTTGCTTCAGTTTCAGTGAGCGATTTGAAAAATGAACGTTTTTTCTCCATTGTTGTACTATTGTGATTCTCATCTGTAATTGCAAACGTTTTATCGAATTCTGAAGTTCGTTTAAACTTAATTCCTTCAGGACTCACTGATCTTTTTACTATTTCTTTATGAACACCACCAACGGTTTCATAAACTTTACCGCTGTTTAAATTATATACACGTTCGATGCTCAAATCTGAATCGCTCGATATTTCTAATAAATTTGGAGGAATGGGAGATGTCAGAATTGGCGAATCATTTTCGTTATTGTGTGATTCTTCTGGATCAACTAATGCGGGCACCGCTTTATACAGGAAACCGTTTAAATCTGATTGCATTATTGTTGGTGTGAGCTACAGAGAAATTAAAATTTTTATAAATTCTACATTGTCAAAAATTATAAGAATAAATACGTCAAACTCAATATTTTGCGTACATCAATATTTTCTCATAGGTTAAACATTTGAAAAATGTTCATGCAAAATATCAAAATATGAGTTTGAAAGTGACAGATTGTTTTTCTTCTTCTACCAAACTAAAGCAATGAGTATTGTTAGTATTGCTACTACTCCTATATACTTGTTAGACATAGTACATTCAATTTTATTGACTTACCCCAATTTTTAATTTTCAAAAAGTTGTAATTTTTTTTGTTACCTAACAATATTAACAATACTCTGTTAAATACATGTTTATTTCTCTGAATTAAAATGATATATACACTGATACGTTCTAACACATAATTACCTACGTAAGGGGCAACCTATATTGTTAATATAATAAATATTTAACTCCAGCGTGAAGTTAACTACCAACATTTTATAACAAAGTTTTCTTTGGGAAAATTTGATAAGACATTGATAAAATAATATGAAATAGAATATGAAATACATTACAAATCAGTAAATTCGGGGAAATGTAACAAGGGATTTTGTACAAAATTTTTACTGTGACTTTGAGAACCACTCGCACTTCTTTTAAAACTACAATAGACGAATTCTTGCTCCAAAGTGTCGAGATTATTTTCTAAACTTACCATTTCGTCTCCATCTTCGGTTTTTAATTTTCGTGCACCAGTCGCTTTTGAAGCTTCTCTGATGTAATAATCTCTTCCAAAACTGCACAATCAAAATAACAAATTACTGAACAAATAAATTCCGCCAAAAATACTTGCCGGATATTTTTATTTTTTTTATAATCCTCTTTTAACAATTCGTGCAAACTCATTTTTCCTTACAGTAGTTGATGTCATATATTTAACTTGTAACTATACAATAATAATTCCTTGCGTTAAATATTTGCTCGATTAGTTAATCGCACATTCCTATTATATTGCTTGAAGTGCTACATTAGATAAGATAGTCAGAAATAAGATCAACTTAATGGTTCTTATCTAAACATCTACTAGACGCTGTTTATTTTTCGTTTTAACTTCATTTGTGAATTATTTATTGCATTGTTAATAAATATTGTTTTATTTGATTATAATTGTAATTACGTTTAGACAATTAAGTAAGATTACTATTTGGTTGTGTTGACGATTAACTGATGGTAGACCAAATACATAATCTAAATGCAATGGAAATGAGTGGTGCAATACCAAGAAATTATTTGATAATAAGTTTTTATCGGATTACTTTGTTTCAAACTTCTATTCTAACTAAAGTAATTGAATTATGGACATTTTAAGAATGAGAATAGGAAAATTTATGTACGTTGTGGGCCCTTTTAGCTAGACGGATTATCTCCGTAATGTAATCAGATCACCTACATGCCAAGTTTCATAAAAATCGGACGAGTGGTTTTTTTTAGATAAGGAGTTTACATATGGACGGATGGCCTCTAGACAGAACATTTTTTTGCTTCAGTATAACGTACTAACTCGGAAATAATCGGAAAAAGGTAGAAGCTATGCATGGGCGGTAGCGGGTCGACAATCGGATTCCGGTGGTTTCAATCTTTTGAACTTCGTTGATCTTTCGATCCCCTTTCCGGTGTACCTGTTAGCTTCAAAGGGTAGGAACACCAGAAAGAAGATCGAAGTTCAATGAGAGGTCCAAAAGATCGAAAGCACTGATTATCTTCCATACATATTAAGAGTCCCTGACCGCACAGGAAAAATTCTAAAAACGCACGACTCCAAACTATCTTCAAACCAACCAAGAAGATTCGGTAGACTATCAAATCAAGAAAGGACGAAGGAGACCGTCTCTCAGCTACCGGAATTTACTGCATACCTTGTTCTTGTGGCAAGGTGTACATAGGAACCACCAAGAGATCGATGGAAACGAGAGTCAAACAACATCGAGGAACTGTCGTCTGGAACATACCGAGACGCCAGCAGTAGGAGAACATGCGTTTAGCTAGCAGCAGTTAACGGCTACCACAACAGATTAATTAGCGAAGCAATCGAGATTTATAAACATCTTGAAAACTTTAACAGAAAGGAAGAAACTTTGGGAGTCATCCCAAAGTCCACCCTCCACCGCCCAAGCATATACTCCATACATATCAAATGTCATACACCTTATATGAAGAATTTTGAAAAGGCACGACATCAAAACTATCTTCAAACCAACCAAGAAGATTCAGCAGACCATCAAATCAAGAAAGGACGAACGAGGCCCTCTCTCATCAGGCTCAGTTCACCGTATACCTTGTTCTTGTGGCAAGGTATACATACGAGACTCAAAGAACATCGAACAAACTCCGTCTGGGACATATACCAAGAGCAGAACATGCGCTTAACAATGGGCTCTAAGTTACTAGCAACAGTTAACGGTCACCACAACAGATTGATTAGAGAGGCAATCGAGATGCTGACAACTTCAACGGAAAGAAATAAACCGTGGGTTTAACCACATCTGAAATCCGATTCTCAAAAACACCAAAACGGCACCTTATGAAGATCTGCATTTAACCGGCGCGATGTAACCCACGCCTTACTTGAACCAGTATAAATAAAAGGTGCGAAATAGAAATCATTGCTCTACATCGGATCTCGGAAGAATCTGACCACTTGTGTTGGCAAAATGTTAGAAAAAAATTCCAAACAACGATGGTCTTTAGACCTGAATCTAGCCGACACTAGTTCATTTTTTGTTTGAAAAAAAATGTGTACTAGAAATATTTTTGATTATATTAAAAAAACTGAAAAACTTTTTCTTTAAAATAACCTTTCTGCTATCCGGAATGTGTCGACAACTTAATCCAAATCTTCGGTATTGTTTCAAAAAATAATGTTGATTATTCTTACTATAAAGAGCAGAAGAATAAAAAGGGAAAATTGTTAACGAATTTTGAATTCTAAAGTAAAAAATTAAATTTGATTGTAATGCAGAAAAAAATTGATATAAAAAATTCCTCGAAAAATTGGTTTTTTGAGTAAATATAACGAAAAAAATGTGTTGTTTTGAAATTGATCCATATTTGACTTAAGTAATAAATAAATTTTTTTTGATATTGTAGAATCTAATCGGAATGTAAAAATATACAGTGTTTTATTTAAAAAAATCAAGCAGTCACTTTATCATCAAGTCAAGACGCTATAGTGAATATTAAGAGTCCTTGGGACTCCACGACGCAGTCAGTGCAACTTTTTCACAAACTGGTAAACCTACGGATCCTAACTTCGAGGAAACTGTGGGAAATGGTTTCGAGGAGAGTATACTGAATTTTCAGATTCAAATGGCATTACTGAGAGCTATATTGTGGAGAATGGTATCGGAAGTAACTACGAAACAGCGAGTGAATTCGGACAATCAAGATGCCATGCAAGTTGTTGAATATGTAAAGAGGACACCAACACAGAAGAGTCAAGTTGTTACGGTCAGTTTTTAGGAAAATATGCCCCTCAGTGGAGAGTAGGGTGCGGGTTAGGAAAGTCACGTTATTCCTAGAACCTATAGAAAAAAAATTAAAAAGGTAGGGCGCCAGGTTCGAATAACGCTGGAGAGAAGAATCTGACCCAGAACCAAAGGTCAGCAGCTAACTGTCCGCAGCAGAATATACAGAAAAAGGGGAACCAATCACGAAAGAATTCGACATAAAGTCAGAGAAACCTTTACACAATATTGATTCACCCCAATACACAAACGAATTTGTGATAGTTCACAGCATTAAATAGACACAGATATATTACGAATACACACGAGCTATAACGGGTAACGTACAGCATTAAACATTCAGGTAACACGAAAATGACTAGAGCTACATAGAATTACAAGTTAAAGTAAAAAGAATTACCCAAATATTTACCACTGCTACGCCACTGTCTCGTATATGCAATTGATATTTCGCGTACTGAAGGTACGCCTATGGTGAACTTTACCTAGAATGTGCCGATTTATAATACTGAGTAACGTTACAGATTACATGAATTTAAGGAAGACGTGTAAGGGACGTTTTAAGACTAATTCAGTCACCGCGAAGTTTAAACGATTGTTCACTTTGGCCTGTCGGGGAACGAGCTCGTACCGAGAAAGTCAATGGATCTAAATGCGTTCGGCTTAATTAAGATTGAGGTTTAAATTCTTACACGACTTATACACCACGTAGGTATTAAATACTCTTATCTATAACTAGTTAACGTTCCAGGTATATTATGCAATTACACATTCGCTCGACAAATAATCCGCAATAAATTTTCTACGTTTGCGCCAGATAGTTGGTGTCAAGGGGTGATTTCTACTTGAGTGATATATCGACTACAGGTTCACGCGCAATTAAAAAGATATTAAAATCTCTGACCTTCCACGCAGCAGTAGGAGTATTACTCTTGCTCTCAATGGTACTAACGGTTCGGAATGAGCCTCCACCGTGGTCTGCGAATCTGACAAAGTATTCGTGGGTAGCTATTTCGGCACAACGCCTCCAAAAGCCATGAGTAGACCCGCAATAGCCGTACAAGTTGACGAAGGAACAACCGGAAGAGAATATATTCCTAATAGGGAGACATAAATCACCCTCTCTGATGTAGAGCGTCCCCCTAGGCTGAAGAATGCAGGACGTGCTTATTGAACAGTTCACGTGGAGCACAACCTTTTAGCAAATTTTAAAAGCCACTTTATGCGGTATCATATATTTTACCATCGGCCTGATTACCCCTTCAAGCGAGGAAATTTTCAGATGAGGGAATAAAAACAGATACAAATGAGCTGCCACTGAACCAACCCGAAATGAAAAAACACCAGCTTACATTATATTTAAATTGCCATAAAATAAAAATAATTTACTAAAAATTCAGCTGTTGGAAGCATGGCAGGAAATTTAAAATTAAAAATTCTGAATTTTGGTGACAAGCCTGGTAAACACGATCGCACAGAATACAAGGAAACAAATTCCGTTGAAATAGATGGGACTTCTTCCATAACTGGTGAGTTCAAGTCGAATAATGAAAATATTGAATCTATCTTTGCAACAGATATGGTTGGAAATTTTTTGACTGGTAATGTTAGCAAAGAGATTTGCTGTTTTATTGGATTGCGTAAGGTTCTATATATACGAAGAAAGAATGCTGAAAGTATTAACTTACTGTTTGGGAGCCGAATTTGGTCTACTTTGAAGCAGATGCAATTGTAAAATGTAATTACTAAGCAAACCTGTAAAATATGATTTGAAAGTTCACTGGCTTCTTAATAATTGGGCTCACTACATGTACAACACGTATGTTTATTGGGGGAAGAGTACTGACTATTTAAATGTTCTTAAAGACGAGGAAAGACCTCTCGTAGACTTTCTTCTTAAAATTAAACTTACCAACTTTGGAATCATGAAAAAAAGGAAACAGGAAACACTCAAAGAATTTCTGCGCTCTAAAACAAGACCAATTGGATTTTCACTATATGGTGGTTTTACAAGTGATAATGATTTGAACGAAAAAATCATTACAAATCAACACTGTTTTACGGAATTGTGTTTAGTAAATGCGTATGTATATCAGTTTTGTGCCTACTCAGATTAGCTAGAGAGAATTAACTTTTTTAAATTATTCGCCAAACGGCTGTATGAACCCCTTCCTCGTGAAAGAGAGCTAACGGTAGGTATTTCTAGAACTATGACAGGTCACCTAGAGCACCAGAAGCTCAATATGTTTTACCTTGAAATCGGAGGAAGTACCTAGGTCTACATGTGACCCCAAATTGGTAAGGAAAACTGGTTTGGTTATGTGTTCAATGTAAACTACTATGCGTTCAGTGCAACAAAAAAACGAGAAGAATCGTAATTGTTATGTTGGCATTTTCGAACTATTGACAGTTTATTACTCTTTTAATTTAGAAGTTTTGGCAATCATTGTTTTCAACACGAAAAAATTTGTATTTTAGGTTTTGTTTTTGTGAAATGAAACCCTATAGTTCTATGTCTGAAATATTTGATTGTTTTTAGTCTTAGATTTTTTGCTTCACATTGTTCTAGATATAAAAGTTTGTTCTGATGTATATTTTTGATTACCTAAAAACCAAAAAACATTTTTTTTACCAAAATCATAGGTTTTGAATTTTAAGAACCTAAGACCTTCGCGACGCATAATGTTAAACTTTCCAGCAACGCCTCAGAAACGAGTTAGGAAGTACTGAAGAATAAACCTATAAGTTTAGTAACTTTAGCAATAGTAACACGATAATTGTGTAAAACTGTAAGCTATTAAATGAATCTACTAATTTGAACAAATAACAAATAGTATCTACTACAGTGAAGAACTACAAAATATTTGGAAATCAAATAATCTCAAAACTGAACTAAAAGGTATTTTTCCAGTATCGAATTAAATGTTAAAGGAAAACGTACGCAAAATCCACCACAATTTTATTAAAAATTTAATTAATTGAAGTCATAATGAGAAAGTTATATACGTCATCAAAATAGATCGGGCAAAAATAGAAATGTTTACAATAGATGGCTAGGTCAACATTAGTTTGTTAAAAATCCGAAAACAAGTCATTTCTCAACCTTAGTCATTTCAGTAGATAATATGTACAGTACGGAAGTAAGACACAAAGTGGTATTCAACCTCCAAGAGAAGGTTGTGTACTTTTCCCAAAGGACAACGGAAAGAAGAAAATGCTAGTATACCGTGGAATGGTACACACTAATAGCAAAAACTAGATCCAGAAATCGAGCTGTCGGCGGTTGAAAGTATTTTTTCAGTAAATTGATCAACTACACAAAAAACCACACAGACCGTCATGCTGTATCAAGAAAATATAATATAATAATTTGAAAAAGTCAATCGAAACTTTAGACAATTTAAGCAACGACGCGGTATGAGGACAGTCGCTTAAGCTTGAGAAGACAAATTTTAAATAAGAAGATTATGATTTTAATACTAGTTCGGGATATAAATAATTGAGGTATATATAGCTGCGAAATTTGTTTCAGTTAAAGTCTCGGTGTAGATAATAAAAATCGTGCGTGTTCTGCTCATATCATAAATTCTTCGTCTTGCAACAAACAATATTAATCGAAACTTGGGTTGAGGTACGTTTTAGGGGGGACCGTCAAATTTAATGTCAATTATACAAATCGATAACCCTTGAAGAGAGGATTCTAACGGTGGTACAACCGATGTTTAAGTCGGACCTCTTGACTCCCAAAGGTCAAAAAAATAAAATGGTCTAAAACATGGATAGGTATTTGCACCCATCTTAATGAGTAGATCATTTTTCACTTTGCTCCGATCACATGAAAACATGTAATTTTTTTAAAGAAAACATTGTAATAACTGTAACCTACCAACTAACACCGTTCACCCCCGATCACATGATTTTTCAATTTTTTTTAAATAAACAAATTGTAATAACTGTAACCTACTAACCAACACCATTTACCCCCGTTCATATGAAAACGTGTACCTAGGTCCCTAGGTGCCCCAACTTGTATCAATTAATTTGCAAATAAAACTTTAATTCAAACATATTTTGCTTTTCTTGAAAAAACCAATACTGTAAATAAATCTTCATTATTACCTAGCGATCATAAAGTTTTTAGACAAGGTGTGGCTATGACTTTGACATTAGCAAATTTTTACGTCTGATAACAAAATGCGAATTGTTGGTTGCATATATGATACACCTAAATATTTTCCGAAACTCGGCCAAACAAGAAACAGTGCTGTATGCTCATTTGCCGTTATTGAAAACACCGTTACGGAAGTAAGATTCAATAATAAATATTTTATATTCTGATGAAAACACCATTTTCTCATAAAAATTTGATGAACCCAGACTTTTATTGTATTATTATTTATTTAAAAACTTTATGATCATCTGGTATAATATTAATGATATGTGGATAAAACTTTTGTAGCTTAATAAAATTTAAAAATTCAGCAAATGGAGTTTAAAATTTTTAATTTACAAAAATTAAATTAATTTGAAAAAATCAAGTAAGTTGGGCGTATATGAATCTACAATCTTTACGATGTATAGATTAAAATTATTAATAGCTTTTGATAAAAAATACAATCAAATGATTGATTGGATTTTATATAATGTTTTGTAAAAAAATATATAAGATAGCACGTTCAAAATCAATTGTGATTTAAGTAGTGTCTCAATGGACGATGACCTATAGCTAGTAAATTCGAAGCTAAGAACCTCTTACTTTTTACTTTTTTAGAAAAAATACTTACAGTGACGATACATCGGTGAAAGACGATTTGACCAATCTTTTATTGATGCTTTCTGTCGTATACGGATTATTCTTCATTTCAACTGCATTCTCCCATTTTTGTTTCTCCCGCAAGCTGTACGATCCTTCGAATGGGTTTATTTCTTCCTCTTTTTCAAGCTCTACATGACCATTTGTTAATTGACTAGATTCTTCTGTTGATTCTTTCACGATAGTTTTTGGTAAAGTTGCGTACCTTTCCGTATATTCCGAATCCTGTTCGATGTGGCTATCAAATGAAGATAGTTCTACGCTTTCTACTAAAAAAAGAAGTCGGTACAAAAGTCGAGATTCTTTCGATACTAACCTTTAACATTTAAGCATGGCGTTACTTCGGGGAAGGTAAGATTTGGTCTAAAATCCTATCTTTTTCTTTGTCGATTTCAGAATCATCGGTACTACCGTCTGATTGTATCTCGCTCTGTAGTTCTAAAATATTTTTTCCACCGATGATAGTTTTTGAATCAATTAGTAAACTTTCGATACCGGGGGCTTTTTCCGTTTCTCCGTAATCCGAACCAATATCCGATAGATCTGACGTATCTTCAGCTTCCCTATCTCCTATTAAAACTTTCGCTTCGGTGGTAGGATTTGGGACTAACATCGGAACTGGGATGGGTGAAGGGGTTCCGGCGAAGTGTCGCTTTTGCAATGTCCAATTTTCTTTCCATTTTGATTTTTCATGTTTGATCTGTTCGACTTCATCTTCGTCTGATGACGATGCGTCGCCTAGTTTTTCTTGGATCTAGAAGATTATAATTTGGAATGTTGATAAAAATGTGCGATAATTTGTTACTGTAAGTGAACGGTGATCGACGTATTTTGTTGAGCCGGTACTGGAATCACTGCGCACCCACTCCTCAACGCTCGATACAGAAGCGGTGTCGTGGTCGCCGGAAGTGCTGTTTGGTTTTTTCCACTTCGATTCTAACGTTTCTTCTCCTAAATAAAACTCGGTGTTGTGAAGTGATGCAGTTGACGCAGTGGACGCACTGTTTGTTGACGATGAAGGGGCGTCTTGATAAGTTTGCACTATCTACAACAATACGCAAATGTAGTATTTGTAGTGGATTTTGGTGTCATTTTCATTGCCAGTTACTCAAATGACTTTGAATAGATAAAGTAAAATTAAACAATTACATAATACTAATTGTTATTATTGTCATTTACATTATATTTTACAAATTGTAAGACTACGTAATTTTTTTGCTATGTAAAAACTGCATCTGTGCTGCATAAATAACTGGGAAATTATGAAGGCAACTCTGCAAAAATTTCGAATGAAGCGTATAATTTGTGGTAAAAATAAGTACCTTATTAATAATAGCAGTTGATAAAAGATCTTCATAAGTTCGGTTGCGGATTTCGGATGCATTACTAGATCGATCTAAAATTTTCGTCATGTGGGGTAGACCGATGGCTTCTTGAATGATCTTTTGAATCAACAATTTGATACCCGCGTGAGCTGAACATGGTGATTGACCTATTATTGGAAGATCTGCAAAATAGATATATATTTTTTTAATTTTAATCGACACTTCAACCCGTTACCTAATCTTACTTTTTAGTTACTGATTATAGATCAAACTTACCCAATACGACCTCAATGATGTAGTGCCATAGATAAAATGCGCAACAAAATAGAATCCACGTAGAAATGGCAACACTACTAGTTATGGTGAATATTGTTAAAAACATTTTTAATCAAAGAAAAGTGTTAAACAATATCTTTAACCATATTAATACTACGATGATTGAAACAAATCTGTAGTAAGTGTATATTGTTCCATTATCGTTAAAAGTCTTATCACAACACTTCGTTTTAAGTTGTAAAGTGCACGTTATCTACTCGTCTATTTGGTAATACGCGTACAAAACTTGAGGCTCATTTTTATTTTAGATAAGCTCATTTATTTGGCATTAAATTCTATACTTTTCCACATTTCCTACCATTCACCATCACAACAGCAAAAATCGCGTGTTTCCTTCTGACATAATAATAATTAATTTTTAATAAATGATAACCATTGCGGGTCAATAAAAACATTTCATTATCATCTACTAACACACCAATTATATAATGTATAAAAAATAAAATGATAAAAAATAAAAACGCATTTTACAATTACTATGTTCAATTTCTACTTTATGTTTGAGCAAACCGCAGCTTTGTTCCATTAATCAATCCTTTCTAAAGTAAGACGCAAAAAGTTTCACTAACATCGATAAAATGCACATAAGTAATTGACGATGATAAAGTAAAAACACTTTACTGACAAGTTGCAATGTTATTTATTGTCGTGGTGTAATCATCTATACTGATTCGAAATGTTAATTTAATACAGAATTTCTCAAAATAACACGATGCTTTTATTATCTTGGTAAAATTGCAAAAGCTTTATTTATTGTCACGAATAATAAATATTGCCTAAAATAGAAAAAAAATTATTGATTCAATGACTATAAAGTAACTATTCCTGAACGCTCTTAAAAGGGAAACTGTGAACTAACTGTGTTATTTAATAGTAACTAATTCAGCATTACAACTTTAACTTAAGGGTACAAAATGCATGTTCTGATCATAAAAAACTTAGATATGATGAAATGAAAGAAGCGGATTATTATGAAATCAGTAACTTTTGATTTTACTACAATTAATTTTAATTCAAACTAAACTGAACTTTTAAAGCTCATAACTTTTCAAATGTCAGCGATACTCTACTTATTAGTTCTTAATTTTTAGGTAGTCCTGGATCTGTGGTTTATCATATTTTATGAAGTTAATGAATTGGTACAATAATATTTGAAAACTTTCTTAAGTTCAATAGAAATGATAAAGAGATACCTACTTAAAGATAGGTAAATATTTCTTCCTACAAGTTTTCTTTAAATGGTTTGTTCTTCGTTGAGGAGGGGCACCAAAAAACAACTACGTCGATTGTTTCAGGCAACGTTTCGTGCACAGAATGTGCACCTCCTTAGGCTTTTAAAACAAAAACTTATAGAGTGTGTGTTTTAGTAGAGATATTTATTTACATTTAATTGTTAATTTATTTTGTGTTTGTTTAATATCTATGTGGTTTTTATACTTATTTAAATGGCGGACCATTTTTTTGTTTTAAAGGCCTAAGGAGGTGCACATTCTGCTGCACGAAACGTTTCCTGAAAACCACTTATTGGTTTTTTGGTGCCCCTCCTCAACGACGAACAAATCATTTAAATAATACCTACTTAACTATTACATTAAACGAAGTTACATAGAGGTATTACAAGATCTTTCAGAAATTTCCTTCCTTATATGGCATTTTAAAGATAATCAAGGTGGATAACAATAGTAATCCTGTAAATGTGTGATTGAGAATAACCTACAATTATGTTAGACTAGCATGAAACAGAAGAGGAAACATCAGCAGACTGATAGTCAGTCAGAAATACGCTGTAGTTCACGGTTCATTTCAATGGAAAATAAAATCTTTGAAAGACGGAATAAAATTGAAATAATAATAACAATATAAAATGTAATTGCACTCTTAAAAAACTCTATAACTAACTCTTCTTTCCGCTTTCACTTCTTCTTTACAAAAGTTGCACCTCTTTTACAGTTTAGTTGGTGGGTCATCAGTCAAAATCCGTTCTTATTCCGAACTTTTGCTTCAAACTTTTCGGAATATCATTACAAGGTATCTACTTCTTCACTTCTTTCTTTGTTGGCGATGCGGCAATCTGTTTTGAAAAGTGTCTTCATGTCCAAAACTCTCAGAGTTACTCAGGAAACGCTTCGGACATTTTCGAAGTATGCATTATTTGTTTCATGCAGGTCTTTAAAAGATTAAGTGCGTTTCTTTATGGTCTAGGACGTTTTATAACGTCCGTTTTACCATCGCCTCCGGAACAATTCGCTTATGGTGGTTTTATTAGAATATGTATGTATGGTCACCATTTAAAAAAAAATGTAGTAGCTGTAACCTACGAACCAACGCCTGACCCAGGGTTATTTCTGTGGGGTTCTTGAGACAGGTACATTTGGGATCTTTTGAGTCTTTTTCTAATCTCAAAATCTGATCCAAATTTTTCGGGTTGCTAAAAATACTAGTATTGTTTTTGTTTTCCTTTTGGGAATCTTTTCCACAGTCTGAAAAAAGTGACAATCCATCAAATTATTTATTCGGTTTTTTGTATCACAGTTTGTACTTTTGAAACTCCTTGCTTTTCAAGTGTTAAAATGTTAAATGTTAAAGCAAGAAGATGGGTAGATGCAAAATCAGATTATTAATTTGGTAGTGGCAGGAAAATACGAGAAAACCCTTAAATAACCTAACATAATAAAAAAACCAGAAAACCTAACACAAAAAGAAGATCAAAAAAAGCAAAAATTGAAGCAAGACTACAAGAAAAACCAAGAAATGAAGACAAATCGAAGTAATCTGGAAGAGGATCAAAGAATGTATAAAAAGTGCAGCAAACGAAGGTTTAAAGAAGAAACGCGGAAAAGAAAATATTACAAACAAATAGTTTAATAGTTTTTAAGCTAAGGAATAGAAAATCTCTAGGGGAAAACAGAATACAGAATGAACTGATCTATAATTGGGGAGAGACTCTGACTACCGAAAGTAATTGTTTAATCATCAAATATGACAGTAATTCCAAAATAATAGAGGGAAGCATTAATAACCCTTCTTCACAAGAAACGAGATAAGATGATTTACAATAATTACGGAAGTATAGCACTGCTAGACTCAGTCCACAAGATACTCACAGAAGCGCTAAGTAACTAACTGCAAAAGAAATAGCAATATATCAAGCTAGATTCAGGCTGGAACGTTTAGTAACGGAAAACAGGATATAATGCCGAGAATGTAATAAGATCCATATCGAATTGATAGACACAAATTACATAATATACAGTTTATAATTTTTTTTCTTACTAGAGTGAACGTTCTTATAGAACTAAAATCTAAATGGAAATCTTTTACACACGCCCAAGCACGAATGAGACAAGAAAATTATCAAAATTGAAAGTATAAAATTTTAAACAGATAATGTTGATGGCTGTTCAAAACTTCTTCTTTGTATTATAGGTTTAAGACCTGTTGATTCTGGTAAGTTTCCATCACGGTGTGAGTTCATGTGAATTGCAGGCTGTGATATTATCTCTTTTTGGGTTTTCCTGCTGATCTGGTTTTTTATTGCGGTTTTTTTTGTTGGTCTCTCAGCTTTCGTTTATGTTATATGATTGTTGCAGTTTCTTCGTCGTGGACGACAATAATTTCAATGTCAAATTGTAGTAGGACTTTTGAAGATTGACTATTGGGGTGTCAGTAAAGTTGTCACAAATTTAGACAAAAATAATGATGTTATTCCTGTGTTGTATGTTGCACATAAAATAAAAAATTGCAAGTTAGCAATAATTATTCATTACGAAAACATCTAAAGCTGATTTACCCTGCAGCAGAATTTCGCCCTACTTCTACGCTTAAAAGTTTCCTATTTATGTGCACTATCCAAAATTTACCTGTTGACAGACTTTCTAGCTAACCAATTTTAAACATCCATACAAATGTGTTCTATCAAATATTCCTGTACTCGTAAGAAAAAGGTTGCCAAAGTCGTTCACCTTGCTTATGGTTGTGACCAACAAATTGCAAGTACACTGTATGTCACCAATAATTTGCCCACAAAGAGATCTGATATATTATCACAGATATGTTACCACAGAAAGTGATTGGAGAAACTGAAGTATTAGAAGCTTTGGAAAATTGTACACTAATATTATATTTTTACCAATTAAAAATAATGTCATTTTGGATATGTACAACAACATGAAACAGGCATTTTTACTGTGCAAGATTCCTGGTAAAATACTGGTTCATAAGGGACATACAAGGGTTGGTTCCATTACAAGCTACAGGTGGAATTATATAGAAGGGTGATCCTGCAGGACTATTATTTAAGTGTTTTGACAATAGTTGGATCAACGAGGATCTTTTTTATGAATGGCTAAAACATTTCATATGTCTCATGTCGTGCAAATTAATGTATTATGGCTTATCAACTGCTTCTGATTTTAAGAATAATATCATTTCTACGGACTCGTCATATCTAGCACCCACCAATAAGCGGGTGCGAAACGTTGTCAAAATACTAGATCTTTCGTAGTTTGGTTTTAAAATCTCTTCTTCTAAAAAATGGGACCAGCGATCGCCGTCCTGGCACAGACAGTTGAAAAATCCTACCGGAAATATTCACATGCTCTCATTAACTCTTTATACCTTACATGAGATGCAACCTTTAACATTCATTAGATCACTCAAAGCGAATGCGACTTGTTCTTGAAAAACCGGCTGGTAGAAGAGATAATATGTGTTTTCGAGCGCAGGGATTTTCCTACTTATCCCTATACGTATTTTCTCAAAAGACTTCATTACAGCGGAAGTTCGGAATGAGTCTGTCGTAGTTGTTCATGAAAGTTTTATCTCAGTCCCAATAACGGAATTCCAAATCGATTGCTATGTCGTGTTCTATTATACTCTCTACAATTGATAACCAAATCCCGTCTACGTTTACACAATCAAATCAATCGGTACCAGACGCAAAGTCAAGTCGAATAATCAATACACTGTCTCGGTTGCTAGTGAAAAATAACCTTTAACCGCAACAAAAGACGGCGCAACACTCTTAAAAACAAGCTTGTGAACAAAGAAAATATTTTTAAAAGTAAGTAAAAACGACAAGAAATCAGTTAAAATAATAAAAAACAAGCACGCTAGCAAGCGTGAAACTCATTGTACAAGAAATCTAAAGTCAAGGTCAAGAGACGTGTTCTTCAAGATCCAAGTAGAGTCTTTCATAAGCCTAACAAATCGTGGACGATGCTGGTAACAATTGTCTAATCTTTTGTAAATTTCGCCGTAACGTCCAAATGTGGTACCGATCCACATCCTTTGGACTGTGGGCTCACGCAGAATGGCCGGAATGGGACTCTCCAGAGGGCTACTTGTGCGACGATTGCTAAACAGGGGAATTGTGTTCATCGCCCTCATTGTCCTACAGCAATGGTGTTCAAATCTGAATGTTTTAAAAACTTCAATTACTGACAAAATATGATTCCAAAGGAAAAAATATTATTGAGACTGATGAATGATTACTTACATTATATAAGCAAATTATTTTAATAAAGCCAATATAACAATTTTTTTTCGTTATTTCAATTATCGCTTAAGTGACTTCTATTCCCCCTTTTACTCGAAGCTCTCTTCTGAATATCTTGTGACCTATTTTGTTGAACGTTTATTGTTTTTGCCAAGATCGCTGTGTTCAAAAGGATTTATCTAAGTTGTTTAGCAGTTAGTCGAAGTAATACATGTATAAGCGTTCGGAAGGTTTCATTTCACTAACAACCCTGTTCTACCTTACTGCGACCGAAGAGTCTTCCGAACGCTTCTCTTGAGCCCCAACCGGCGTTGGGGTTCTATAATTACAGGAGTTCTATTTTAATTGTAATAAATGTATATTAAGCAAAGCTCCAAAAAAACTCATCCAAGTAATTCATCACAGGCGCCCACTTAATTTAAATCACGAAATAGTTCCAACTCTAATGATACTAAAATTTAAATTTGGATTTGCCATAAAAAATGGTTTCAAAAACGCAGACTTTAAAAATTCAATTCCAATGAAACCTTACATAAGAATTGAGGCTTTCACGGTGGCAGTCATTAAAACATAATCGTCTTCCTGGATTGGACTGTGTCGAAATGGTAACCTTGGTTGCCAACGTTTCGCCACCTATCGTAAGGCTTCATCAGAGCAAAGGTTTGAAACAAACTAACGAGAGTTCAAGGTAGACTACTAAAAGTCAGGTAAGTGGCGAAATGTTGGTAACTACGGTTACCATTTCGACACTGTCCAATTCCAGAAGACGTTTCTGTTTGGAACTTTACGTATTTTAAATTTTGAGTCTTAATAGAATTTGGATAATTCTAAATCATTTTTAGTCTTTTAAACAAAATATACAGAAACTCAATTTTTTAGTTTATGATGAATAATAACATTAAATTACGTAGGTTAGCGGGAACATAATTATTAAGTCCTTGGATTATTGCCTAGTTGGAATTAATAAAGATGAAATTACACAATTATTAGTAACTCAAAAGTACTACGAAGTTCAATAAATAAATTACTGTACTTATTTACTGGTCTTTAAAATAAAAAACTATATAACTATATAAGTATGTTTGGTAACAAATTAATTGTATTGTTTGTGGTAATTAATCACTTGTAAAAAGATACAGGAAATGACAAATTCATTAAAAAATAGATTCTTGTTGTAATGAAATAAGAATACGATGAACACAGTGAAATTTAATTTTATGTATAAGTTGACTATTTCATATAATACCCACGCATGTATATGTCAGGACAAAGTAAAGAACCCCGCACTAATCATATGGAAAATCAATTACGGTCAAATTAATTGATTTTTACATATGTTGTAGCTTATGTCCTACTGAACAAAAGATGTAATGAGCACAAAGCTCTCAATAATGGACAGTTATCGAGTTATAACCAGTCAAACATAAAAAATTCTGGCTGCCGATTAGTATTGATTTTTTTGAAAAATGTTTGATACAAAAATCGTAGTCGTAAGGTTTTGTGAATGACCTTGAAAGCTCTGTGAACAAAGGTGAAAAAGGGTTCTTTAAAATATTTTGGAAACGTCTCGAATTTAGCTACAAGAATATAACAAAAAAATAGGCATTTTTGTGGAATACTTTTGTTTCCGTAGCTGTCAAGGTTATTAAAATAATATCACCAACTAACAGTTCTTGTAAGACCCTAACTACTATTTTTGTTTGAAACATTTTTCCGAGATTTGACTATTTGACAGCCCGAATTTTTCATGTTTGACTGGTTTAACTCGATAAATGTTTATATTGAGCTTTGTGCCCATTACTTCTTCTGTTCAGTAGATCATAAGCTACAACATATTGCAGTGAAAAGTTATTTTTTGAATAAATAAACAAAAATTATGTTTAAACAAGAAATGAACGAATAAAAATTTGGATTGAGAGTTTACATTTAAATAAGAAAGAAAATTAAATTTAATTTGTAGTTAAGAATGTTAAAGGTTAAAGAATGAGATGAGATAATGTTTATGTGGAAGTAGAAGTGAGAAAAAACATTAAAAAACCTAACGTTCGAAGTGAGGAAAGCGATAGAAGGGTAATTCAAGTTCTAACGCGATGAATGGATTCGTACTTTGAGAATCAAAGAAACAACACGCATTGAGTTTGAAATGCAACAAAAAAGCGACATTGGTTAAATAAAAAAATTCTTTGACAATAAGTAAAAAATGTTACAACAATTATTTACTCAACCGGTACAACAAAACTAATTGGTGCACTCAACAATTAGAAGGCAAGGAAGATTGATACGGAAGTGTCGAAGTTATCATCGATACAAGGTCGGTTATAAGAACGTATTTTTGTTATTTTGAATTGAACCCTTTATGCATGCGTTGTATCACAAATAAAATCATTTGTAATAACTATTGTAAAAGCTTTTGGGTAAAATTAATTACATTCTATGTGTATAACTATTTCTTTTATTTGGGAACCGACTCACAGACCCGATGAGATTATAAATTAAATAAATATAAGATGTCTCATAGCTAAAACATATTTTTTTGTATGTGAAGTTGATAATCCACTGAAATACTTGGTGGCTCAACGCCGACGAAACAGAGCTAGTTGCAGCGGCATCGATAATTAAAAAAAAACTCAGACCCGTTAATTTTATTTCTGAGGGGGACTTTTTCAATTGCATTATTAAATTGTTACTGCAATATCGTTTGTTTTTCTAAATGACAATATCCGCGAAATCATATAACGACCCTCTAAAGGTTTTTGTAAGGTTCTTCTACCCGAACGGCCAAAGGAAACTAGAAACATGTGGGGTTTTTTGACAAGTATTTTTTGTCGTCTATCCGATTTTGCTGCCATTTGATGTGACGTCATTTCCGTTAAAACGAGAGATAATACTGAAATGCCGACAGGCTGAAAAGATGTACCCCTCAGAAATACAATTGACGGATCTGAGTTTTTTTTTAAATTATCGATGCAGCTGCAATTAGCTCTGTTTCGTCAGCGTTGGCCCACCCAGTATGTAAAACCAAGTGATTTTCCATATGATTACTGCGGGGTTCTTTATGTTGAACAAAAATCTTGATCTCTTTCATTCGGCATTTTTAAGAAATGTAACCAAAAATTCTGTTAATTAGCACAACATGTGACAATATTCAAAATTTCAGCTTTTTTTTATCTGAGTACTGCTTTAAGCGTAATGGATTTGGATTTTTCCAAAAAAAGCACTCAAGAATTACACAAGAATTAGTTTTCTCCAAAATTCTGAGAAAGTAATGAATCAAGATAACATGATATGGGAAGAATTTAAAATTGCGGCTACGACACTTATTTTTTATATTGAAAAAAAAATATTTTGATGAGCACGTATTCGGCATTTCTGCTCTTCAGCTCATTCGAAGGCTACGGTAGGTGTTATATCGAATACGAAACAGTTCCAAAAAAAGCCGCTATCGTACAGCTCATCACCAAACTTAGAGCCAAAAAACTGTAAGTTTGGTTTGAATATCTTGGAAACTGGTTGAGATATTGTAAATTGCTAATGATTTTCTTAATCAGCATCGAAAAATACATATGATTCACAACTAACATTTTTTTGAAATTTTCGAACTTTAAAATCGAATATCTCGAAAACTGTTTGAGATATCGAAAAGTGAAGGGCATATTTGGAATTAGCGTTAAATACATGTCAAATTTAATCCATCTCAACGGGAACCTTGCAACAGACACTCTCCAACCAGTAACCAAACTGTAAGTTTGGTAGAAAATTTCCGCCTTTACACCTATTTTTCTTATTTTATATTAAAAAGAAAGTTCCCAAAAATTCTAAAATTATGGCTACTAGCCTACTATAGAATTAGGTTTCTACAAGAAAAGTATAAAAATTCTGAAATTGAGATGAATGAGATTTAAAATTTCAACTCTGTAACTCATCCGAGAAATACAGTACTATGTACAAAAAAACAGCATTTTTTTAATGAACCATTATATTTACCTACTCTTTTACGTAAAAAGTAAAAATTATTTATTTTTAAAATATGCAAAACTTGAATTAAATTATAAAATCAGGTTTTATAGCGCTTCCGTCAAATACCATAAAAACAAAGTTTATAATTTAGCCGAGTAGAATTAAAATAAAAAACACCAAAATCAAACGCAATTTTACAGTACACTTATAAAGGTTTAATCAATTTTTAAAATTATTTATTAAAACGTTTAAATTGCATATTTATGGAGTTAAGCTAATATTAAAAACTACATTTCGTTACAATTAGATTAGGTCCTGAATTAGCAATCTTATCCCTACTTATTGTAAGAAATAATTTCTAAATTAAATTATCACTAATTGTATTTATGCGGTTTTTGTGTTTAGTTTTCGTTTGTCGTGTTTAATATTTACTGTGTTAATTAGTATGAGAGTGAAGTATAATGTTGAATATTTAACTTCCATTTTCTAAGTGATTATACGGGTTAAAAATCAATCTTTCCCATGTAATTGTTAGATAATTATTGGTTTTTTACTTTCTGTTCTAATGTAGGTATTTGATGACTGATATGCAACATTTTTTGGAAACAAAAAGTTTGTGATTTTTCTTCTTCTTGTGAGGATAAAATTATGAATCTTTGTGGAAAATTATCGTTACTCACAGTGGACAAAGAAAGGAAAATTTTCCGCAAATTAATTTTCATAGGTAATGAAAACAATTATTCTAGAGTTAACAAACATGCACTGTTTTTAAAATTAAAAGACATTGATTCTCCTAATGTTATGGAGGAATGGCACTACACTAGATTACATGTAAAGTAGTAAAAATAGTTTAAAAACCATTAGGAGTGACGCAATACTTTTGTTAGACGATCACGAAAAATGTGCACTTTTAATGTTGATAAAACTTATACCTGAATCAAAATTTTGACAATTGTTACCGATAATTTGTTTTCGTGTTAAGTTTTTTCTGTGATAGTATTTAAAAATATGAATATTACCAGAATTAAAACACAAAACGAACACGTTTTTAAACTGAAACTATGCACGATGTCGAAAACACTTCCGATTATTCAAAATCATCGACTAATTTTGAATCCGGTTTGTAATTTGAAATGTGCGCGCATGAATCGCGCGTTCTAACCAGACTGAGTAAAAATATTTGTAAGTAAATTGTTAGATGTGATGGGTCAAGGTATGTGTACCTGCTGTAAGACTTACAAGGTTATTAATTGAAAAATGAAATCAATACAAAGTCTTTTTACGTAATTGGTAATTGTATGCGCACTACTTTACAAAAAACGTACTTTGTATCTTCTCCTAATTGGAATTAACCCATTTATTACACTAAGATGCATAATTTACGAATTTGTTTATATTCGACGACTATTAACACACATTTAAAATAACTGAAAATGTGTTAAAATGAAAAGTTTAATTAATTACTTTTCCTTTACCAATTGAAATTCTAGGAGCGTTCGAGTTGCTCGTACGAAGTGAATTATTTTAGAATTACTTATAAATAATTAAATTCTTTACTTTTTATGTTCCTATTGATCGAGTACAAGTTATTACGGATTATTTTTTACATTAAACAGTTATTTTATTAATTTCTAAAGATTGAAATAAACTGCTAGATTATTATTCCTGCAATCTGGTATTTCTAATTGAAAACCCAATTTGATAATTAACAATTTTAATTTAATTGAAATTGTAATTTAGTTAAGACGAGATATCTTAATTATTTAACAAAGTGCGCTTCGTAAAAATTATACTTTGTAATCGACTATGATATGAATTATGTGATGCAATGTAATAATCTCAGTTGCCCATATTAGGAATAAAATAGAATAAATTAAAATTTTTATCCAATAAAATTGTTCCAATAAATTTTTCTTAATAATTTTGTTAGTACAATTGCAACACACATACTGTGTTATTTTTCGTTGCTAACCACATACAGTGTGGATAATGTATAAGACCACAGAAACCGTACGACTTAGAGAGATTATTAGATTACAAATAAGTTATGCGATCGAGGGGCGATATTATACTGTTGAAGAAAAGACCAAACTTTCTTCATTCAATCTATATCCACATTACTGCCCTTGTGCTCAAGTGAAAAATCATTGAGTAGTTAAGTAAAAAAAAGTGTTTGTTTGAATCCGCCTGTACGTAAAACATTCTTATTACAAATTTCTTTGTAAAATAGAAGTTTAAATCAATACGGTAATTATGTGACACTCATTATTTCAGCAATATCTTCAAGATTAATATGTACCTATACAAAAAAGCATAAATGAAAAGTTGTTGAAAATGCAATTTAGAATTTTTGTTTTACCTTTTTAAGCAATACTTAGTTACTTTTTTGGGTATTGAATGTGTAAATGCGACAAATAATTCCACAATACCGCCAATGATGATAAGAAGGTCCCACTTGGCACACTAGTAGCTTAGATGATTCTACGCGGTTTGATCGGCAGTTCGACCAGCAGTCCCAAAAAAATTCTTGGCGAGGGACCGAGATACGACGTTACACAGATGGCACTCGGAACATTTCTTTAACTTTAAAACTGTTTGTTGTAGTAAGATAAACTAGAGTGCAAATGAAAGCCCAGAGTACGGGAGACCGGGGAAATATTGAACAATTTTTGAATTAACTGCTGTATTTTGTAATTAACGGTGTCGGTTCATAGACTAGTGTTAAGAGTTTGTATTTAGCTGTTAGACCTTATTTTCGTGATTACTTAAGTTAAACCGTTTCTTCAAATTATCATCAAAAGCGGACCCACTTCCTCTGTCCAAATTATCTCCGAATCACTTTGGACATTACCCGGGGATACAGTGGACATATCGTTACAATTAAGAAAAACTACAATAACCAGTAGAACACTTGTAATTATATGTAATTGATGTTCCAAATAATATTAAAATACTTATTGTAATGATATTTGAACCTTGGACGAGTGTCTTTTATTGCCTTTGGCAATATCAAAATTACATGCTGTAAATTCACAAAAGAAGATTCTTCTAATGTCTCTTGAAACCGATTAGAGAGAATTAGTCTTTTAAAGAATTTCACTTCAAAACCGTCCTTTAATTTTCTAGCCACATAATTCATAGAGTCCTTTTTGACGAAACTATAAAGTCACCTTCAACAGCATCTTCTAGATTTGAATGAACATCATCATCTTCAGTTTCTTCCCATTCGGAAGAAGAATCTTTTCGGATGATTTCTTCAATTTCTTTATCGAATGATTCTACAAATATTTTCTTTTTTAATGCTTATACTTTATTTTCGTTAGGAATCCTTTTTTTCCAACTCTTCCTTTTCCGGAGTATCTGTCGCGATCATAAATTTTCTTCGCTTCCGACCTTCTTTTTTACTTTCCTTTCTTGGTTTAGGTTTAGGGAACGAACATATTTGTTCAGGAGAAATGAAGAAACCATTCTGCGGTGACTTTGGAGTCGACGAAGAAAATTCAGCAGTTGACGTTGAGGGAGTAGAGTAGAAAGTCTCCACTAGGATTATTTGCGTAGAAAAAACTGGAGCGGATTCAGTTTCACCTTCTATAAGTGGAGCTGAAACGGGTATTGGACGATCTGAGACTGAAGAACATAGTGGTCATGAAAAATGTTTCTGTCGACTGGTGAGATACCACATTTCAGAAAACCCGTTTTAACATTTTCAGGGGTTGCTGCTCTATCCCAGGCTTTGGAGCAGAGTTTAGGTAATGAGTAAATTGAAATCGTCTTGTTAGGATGATTTATCATCCACGCATGCACTGTTTCGCTGAAATATTTTTTAAATAGTCCAAACAGCGTAAGAATCGTGATGCCGTTTTCTCGACAAAAAATAATACCGTCGACGCTAATGTGCGAATCATGGTTGTCCATAATCAAGAGGACAGGATGGTTGCTTTCACATCTCACATTGTTTTTAAAAAATCTTAGACTTTTCATCCAGCCCGATTTGTGGCGTTACTCCGGCTATCATCTCCTTCTCATCAAATCTTACACGTGGAAAGACAAACACTGGAGCTAATGCATTTCCGTTGGCACAAATTATAGCAGCTTGTGTTACTAATTCTCTTCTCTCCCTTGATGCAACTTTTACTCCATTTTTATTAACTGGCCTGCTTTTCTCCTTTCTGTTCAATAAGTTTTTCAACGGCAAGAACTGTCGTACCTCCAGTTTTGGTTATAATATGTTTCTATTTATCAAAAAAACTCCTTAACTGTCGTTCTGTTAAAAGCTGTCATTCTTGCTAAGAGATTGCTTCCGGCTTTCTAATGGATAAATTTGAGTGTCGCTTTATGAAACCAGAAAACCAATCCTCACCAGTTTGATGCTTTTCTTTCCAGGACTCAGGATATTTTAAATAGTTTTGTTCAGCAAATTAATAAGCTAATTCTCTGGATTTGTTTGGAGTGACCCCATAAAACATTTTTTGTCATTGTAATAAATATTTTACTAGTGCTTTTCCATTTCATCTGTAAAAACTTGTCAATTTTTAAAAATTGGATTAAAACCCATATTATCTAAACCCACTTGCTTTGCTTTTTTTATGTAAAGGCCTAGTCTGGATTTTGTTACATTGTGTAAATCAGCCGCCTCTATTAAGGTACTCTGATTATTGAGAACCTCTCCCACGCACGTCTTAAATCACCTTCAGCGATAACTCGATTAGTTTTCTCTTAAACTGGCGTGGCATCGATAATAAACAATAATTATTAATATGGGGATATATGGGACTAGCTCTGGGGATAGAATAGATAGGTTGTCCATTTTATCCCCAAGGTAACCTGTTACATATTTTAGGTTATAAGATTTTAACAGCATGTTGTTGTTTTTAAATACCACAAAAATATGATCTTAAGTATTAAACATATAGAGAAAAACCTAAGAGTAAATTATTATTTAAACACGTTCTAGAAAAAACAGTTTACAATCTTACCTTAAAAAAGTTACATCCACCTGTGAAATGAAAAATGCTCCAAACAACAACAAAACTTCAACGATAACAAGAATAAAACTTAACGTCGCAGTTCTCATTTAGGAGGGAAATTTAAACGTGTCCATTGTATCCCCGTGTCCAAATCATCCCCGGTCTCCTCTATATGTTGAAACATTTGTGTCGACATATTGCATATATTATTAATTGGAAGCCGATAAATGAAATTAACAGCAAACATTTGTCTGTGTTTAAAGTTTTTGAATACAAGGAGCCGGAAAATCTCAAAAATTCATTAAGATGATTTGTAGAGAATTATATTATCTTTCAAAAAGCTCAAGAACGTTAACATTGGTTTTGACTATTCTTGTAGGTTCTTCAGTTAAAATATTTTCAATTATACAGGGTATCCCACTTTCATGCACCACTTGTCAACTTTGACATTTTAATTTATTATTCTAAAAGTACGTGAAAAACTATGGGGACTTTATGTATACGAGTCTTACTCAAAAAATGATTTTGTTATTTTAAATGATAGTTTTTGAGAAATCAATTTTTAAACATATAATTGGGTCAATATTGGCCATCACGTTTTTAGGTCAGTACTTGAAATATCAAATTCAAATATTATTTACACTTAGAGTGATAACGACCCTAACTGTCCATGATTTAATAGTTGACATCGATTATACAAAAAACTATCAAATTTTGTAATCGAAAATGATGAATAACTTGATAAAAACAAATGAACCATCCTGTATATTACTGATGTAGATTGAAATTCTCTATAACTTTGCTTTTGATGTCTGTATATCAAAAACTTAACCGTTAGGCGTGAAATTCGTTTTTTTAAATCAAAAATACACGTTTTATCAAAACATTTTTATTGACAACTCAAAATTATAAAATTGATCATCAAAATTTACTACAAGGACAGATTATAAGTAGCCGAAAGGAATATCTGAATAAACTGGAAATGTCAAATACGAGAAGAATTCTTAGTAAACGTGTCAGTATTCAAAATCTGTATTGCCAGATATGGTGTTGTACGCGACAAGGATGGAATTTGTTTTTTGGTAACATTTTATTTACAGGGGTTTTCAAAACTCCAACGTTATCTGCTATTTGTCTTATTCCAATGGTAGGATTCTTAAGTGCTGATAACGATATCGATGAGAAATTGCACATCCTCTTCAGTACCTACATACATGTTTTTTAATATTTTTCGTATAGTTTGCAATTGCAGTTTTTTTTAATCTCTACTTGAAGATATCGTTGTAGTTCTGGATTATCTGATTTATAATTATGACCTGCCAATAAACAACTCTTCCATTCGATTTTTCGCTGGAATAAATCATATTAACTACTTCTGCTGTCGAGAACACACTTATCATTATTATCAATACAAAGATACAATAAAATTGTGACAGATTGAACAATTACTAACACAACCGTGACAACAATACACTTTTCACATTTCTTTGCCTACTTAATTTTTTGACGATAATATTCGATAAACACGAATTTTACGGCTACCAGAGGATTCTTGGTAGACAAACACATATAGCAAAACTGTAGATAATTTAATTCTACGTTGATTTGGTAAAAAATATACAGGGTGTTACATTTGATTTTATTAAGTTATTCATTATTTTCCAATACAAAGTTTGACATTGCTTTTTTCAACCCTGTATAATCAATGTCAACTTTATAGGATACTGGTCGATATTTCAACTAACCCCAGAAAATTGTCTTCCTAAACAAATACAGGTTTAATATTATGTCACATGATTCCTAACTAAGAACTTTCAACAGTTAACTGTAACGACAGT
Organism: Abscondita cerata; assembly: GCA_030710515.1. Classification (NCBI taxonomy): domain Eukaryota; kingdom Metazoa; phylum Arthropoda; class Insecta; order Coleoptera; family Lampyridae; genus Abscondita; species Abscondita cerata. The sequence continues at coordinate 81,164 of JALBCR010004437.1, forward strand.
GAATTTTATATGGATTATCGTTATTAAGCAATAACTTTAAATGCTTTACACTTGTGTCGATAACAAACCAAGTATTTCTGTACAGTAGCATACACGCAACGAAGGAACACCTCTTGCGCATTTTGCTTTTATTATGAGCTCATCAGAGGTGTATACTTAAAATGCGGTATACAACTGTACAAGAAGGCAAGATGTTGTGAGACACGCATTTCACTTACGTTTACTGCTCCACTACAGTTTTATACCGCACTTACGTATACACCTCTGACAAGCTCATAATAAGAGCCTAATGCGCATCAGGTGTTCCTTTGTTGCGTGTATGCTACTGTACAGAAAATCTTGGTTGTTATCGACACGAGTATTAAGCATTTAAAGTTACCGCTTTTGATAAAGCACATAAAACATTCACTGTCGTTACAGTTAAATGTTGGCATTTCTTAGTTTATACTATTTGTGCGTGTTTTCTATTCATGAGATGTTGTAAGACAAGCATTATTTATGATCCCTAACATGTTGTGCAGAGTAACGCCGGTTAAAAACACGACTTGCTTGTTGTTGTGTGCGGGAAACAGTATCCACCAACTGCAAATAGTGTTGGTGCACGTGTTCATCGACTTGCAAGAAGAAAAGACATTTTTCTTGATTATTTGCTAAACAAATTTCGTGAAATTAACTGGTTAAGTAAAATAATATACAAAGATTGTGGTACAGTAATTATCACTAATCTGCACGTCTACGCTAGGAAAATATTTTGAACCAAACTTGGACTAACCTTAAATTACGAAAAAATGTATGTGTAACTTTTTTCCTACACGATTTAAAAAAAAATTGTAAACTGTGTCATAGCATGAGTCCCATATTAGATATATTTTCATAAAACGGTATGTAGAATATCACAGACAACTTATACAAATGAATTCGAGAGGCAAAATAGATCTTGAAAAGCTAGGTATAATGTCATCGGAAGAACAATTGATTTTATAGATTCTATGACCGATCATCAAACATTAGATTCTGACATCTGTGGAAACTCTGACGCTGATTACGAATTTACTCAAATGTGTGATAATGAGGATTTTGACAGCGAAGACTCAGTATCTGATACTGATATTGACATGCTAGAATAGATCACTTTTCAACTGATGATGAAACACGTGTTGCTCCCAAACCAACTTTGATGCAAACGAAACCACATCAATGTAAAGACTTCGCGTGGACAAAATCCCCTTCTAACCACATGTTTTCGATGCACATTTCTGAAAATACTTTGATTGACAAAATCTCCCTTCTAACCACATGTTTTCGATGTACATGATTTTCAAGAATCTAATGGCCTTACAATTCCCAGTGGCTCACCTTTAGACATTTTTTTAAGTATCTTGGGTGATACTTTTTTGGATGTTATTGTAAGTGAGTCTAATCGTTACGCTCAGCAAAGGAGCACCAATCTTGAGTTGACTTTGAAAGAGCTGAAAGCTTTTATCAAACTGATCATAATGGGTTTCAATTCTTTCCTGAGTTTGCGACTCTGGTCGTTTGATAAAAAATTTTATAACTCAAGAATATCCGTTATTATGCCCTTAAAGAGATTTCTGAAAATACTTTGATCAACTAATTATCATCTACTTTCCTGAGTTTATACAGCCCGGGTAGAAATTTATTCGTTTACGAAAGTGTGGTTGCTTTCAAAAGCAGAACTCATTTAAAACAGTACATGCTTTTAAAACCTATAAACAGAGGAATTAAGGTTTGGGCTTTATCTTTTTTTGCAACTGGATATTTATTAGCATTTTCGGTGTATGAAGGGAAGAGAAAGACAATGTATAAGATGGATCCTTAGCAGAACAGACAGTACTAGAACTGACCAAGCTATTTGAAGACAAATACCATTGTGTGTATTTCGACAATCTTTTGACCAGTTTTAGTCTGGTTACAAAACATCTTGATCGGAAGATATTAGGATGCGGCACCATTAATCTTATAGGAAGAATTTTCCACAACGACTACTAGTTCCGGATAAATCCCAGAAACAAGGAGAGTCTAAATCTGTAGCCCCAGATAAGTGGAAAGATAGAGGAAAAAAAATTATGCTTATTGCTTCCACAATGCACACTGTCACCGATAAATCATCGGTACTTAGAATGGTTAAGGAAGGAATAGGAGTTCCTGTGGACTGCCCTAAAAGCATCGCTGATTACAAACAAAACATGGTGGAGTCGACCTTCAATCAACTTCACTCTTGTTAAAGTGTAGCGTAAATGAAGAAGATGGTGGTTGAAGCTGTTTTATTATTTTATAGACGTTTCTATTGTGAACTCCTACATTAAATACAAAGCAGGTTTTTCAACTAACCAGCCAAGCTTTTAACCATAATCACATCTGGTTTTTAGAAGTACGTTTGCAAATCACCTCATAGGAAACTTTTGGCAAGAAAATCACAGGGATCTTGGCTTCAGGGCAAATATATAATGAAAAAAATTGACGGCATTTTTTATTATAAATATACAGGGTGTTTCATTAATCAGTACAGAAAATGAAACTGGAGATTCCTTGCAAAATTTAAAGGGGGGTTTAACATAAAAAAATTTCCTTAAAGCCTCCCTGAAGAGTTAGACAATCTGTAGCAATGCTAGGTAGCGTTAACGGAAATTTGTTCAAAAGAATAAGAGCCTGTATTCAAAAAAAATGGTGCCCATTTTGAACACTCTCTGAAATAATATTGTTAATTTAAATTAAAATGATAGTTAATAATAATATTGTTATTTATGTCAAACTTGCATACGCAACTTATTAATTAAAAATACTGCTAGTTCGCTTAATTTATTTTTTGGTGAAAAAGTATTGAGTTTACGTGAAATTTTTAAGAGACAAAAGTTTTTAATTGAATTGGCCTCCAAAATCTGAATTTTAAAATTGAAAAAAAAATTAGTTAAAATGTTCTGGTAAAAACTCTAAGGGGTAGTAAGACTCACCCCTTGCAGAGAACAAGGGTGAATAAAATTATGAAATTATGGAGGCTTCTTGGTAGTAGTATTTGAATGTTTAGATTTCTTTTTTTTTATTTCAAGTCATTTTAGAAAAAAATCGATTAATGTGAATTTTTACACATCTTTAAGGGCTGTAACTCTTCAGGGAGGCTTTAAGGAAATTATTTTTTATGTTAAATCCCCCTTTAAATTTTGCAAGGAATCTCCAGTTTCATTTTCTGTACTGATTAATGAAACACCCTGTATAGTTTATTTTTTAACCTACAAGAATGGCCAAAACCTATTTTGAAGAACCTACTTTTTAAAGGCAGTATCAAAGGCTCGCGTACTACACGGACAGGCTGTATGTATTCTACCATCTTCATATACCTTATTATCTGATGGTGTCCGTCCCTTAGTTTATTTTTTTAGCAACAAAAACATAGAAGTAGGTTTCACTACAAAATAAACAACCAGGTGTCTCCAAATGCAACACCCAGATGTCCAATGACGTGGTATCTTGTGCAGACACGTGGAAGAATAAGGGTGATTGGTTAGAACATATTTGAAATATTTTTGTGAACACCCAAATAATGCAATTAAGAGTATCACTCCAACACCAGCATTAGTAGCTTTATCGCCTCTTTTCACGGAAGAATCAACTTTTGATTCGCCACGGAATGGACTTAATTGGGGATACCACTGACTTTCTAAACTTAGATCAAGTGTCTATAATGGCTTCGAACCAACCACTTTATGCATTGTCAAAATTAATTTGATTGGATTGGCCTGAATCTTACTGAGAAGAAAAGTTTTTTACACTGTTTGAAAATTTACACGAGCAATAGTTCCTTGAGGGATCAAGTTGGACTGTCATTGTTGGGCATTTAGGCAAATTTATAGAAACAACCGCTGAAGTACATATTTAAATTACCCATATAAAAAAAACTAGAACCTTTCACCCAATAACTACTGCAGCTTTGTACTCTCTTTTATGCGAAGCACACCTAATTCAACAATTAAAGAATGGAAAGAAGAACCAATCCTGTTATCCGATATTCCACTACTGGCTGGGCGTTCTTAATCTGCAAGTGTTACTACTTTGTTTTATGCAAAGTATATTGGTATATTTGGTATACGAGGTCTGGCTATTAAATAACGAGACTGTCCGCCTAGACCGCGCCTTAGACGAATGGGGGAAAAAACGAGTAGTGTGTTGGGTATGTAGATATCTTTTCTATGCAAGTACCAAAACACGTTTACGTCACTATTATAGTGTTTGAGCAGTAGCGGTTTGAAACGAACGTGATTTTTTCTCGTGCCGAAAACCATGTGTGACGAAAAACAGGACCAAATCTCAAATTTCTCGTTAAATTGAAAAAAACTCCGACTGAGTGCTATAAATTGTAACAAGAGGCCTATGGGGACAATTCTCTATCTCGTGCGACTTTTTTTTGTTTCCGAAGATAAAATCTGCTTTGAAAGGGACCCGATTTGAGTCGATGGAAGCGGTAAAGCAAAAAACGGCAGAGCTCCTAAAGGCCCTCACCAAAGAAGACTTCCAGCGCTGCTTCGATCAATGGAAAAAACGTTTGGAAAGGTGTGTGGCAAGGGGAAGGGAGTATAGTGAAGGGGAGAGAATAATTTTTATAATAAAACCCTTTTTCGTAATCAGTCTCGTTATTTAATATCCAGACCTCGTATTTATAGATTTGGACACGCTTTTACCAAATTTTTACTTAGTTATTAAATTGTTTCCAGATAACGCAACCATATTGAAAAAATGACGCCTCAAAACAATTTTTTGATATTTCCTTTCCGAATCACTTTGTGGTGATAATAGTTATGTAATAAATTAAACTAGAGAATACTTCCTATAATTTTGGTAAAATGTATAATTTCGTCGTACGATCGCCGCAAACTCTACTCTAACACGCTTATTGGCCAAAAAATTCATTTCAACACTATCATCAGGTATTCCCAATAGGCTTAATCTACATGTGATACTGTTTAGTGCATTTTTCTTCTCTTCGTTATTTTTGATTGATCAGATTTTGCAAGTTTCTGGTTTTCAAAACTGAGGATAGGGTTTTTTTTCGATTTCAGCACCTACTTTCTCGATTTTGTCAAAGTTTCACTGAAGAACTTTCTTCGTCTGTTCTTCTTTCCACTGTTTTGCAGATCAACATCCGAATTATTGTAGGTATCATTGCAACTGATACAAATAACCGAGCACTTTAATCTAGCCTTTCTCCATTTACAGACTTCTCGACATCCTTTGTCTACAGGCTGAAATGTGGTGAGATGAATTAGCCCATTTTTACATTTTTCCATCTCCACAGCTTCAAACCACTGATAAATCTGGTGGTAAGAACGGAAGAAATATTGTTGTACTGTTGCATCGGTAGCAGCGATTGAACCACATAGTTATAAACTGTTTGGAAATGGTAAACGTACCTAACATTCTTTCTTCAATCATTAAAGTATTATTGGGGACAATACTTAAAAATTCTGACAACAAAAAATACTGTTAGCAATTCAGTAATCAACATATATGCTTACCAAGCCAGATTAGGTATTGATTCTTAAAACATGTGGTTTTAGGGTGAGAATCGGTATACATTTACTGATTAACAATCGTTTTACTATTGTCAAAACAAGTCTGGGATTGATTAGAACTTTATCTACTTTATACCTCGATTTCGGCCAGATTCGTTTAATCTTTATTAAAGCTGAAAATAGTTGGAGCCAAAAACAATACTTATGAGTAGAATCTAATCAGAAACTAGGTTAAAACCCGCACGCAACACTAATCAAAACGGCGCCAATAATTAAAATCGCAGTTTTTTGGCTCCAATTACATACACGTCTACTGTAACATACATGTCGTTTTAATAGGTCAATTAACCACTTGCTTCTATAAGAAAGCCCCATACTCAATTTTGAAAATACTGAAATTATCGTTTAATCTTTAAGCTAATGTCAGCAGTGTTAACATTTTCAAAACCAATATCAAAATGATCTGTTAAGTAACTCACAGTGTTGACATCTACTTTGATTAAAAAAACTAATGGTCTCTTTGCTGTTGTCTAGGGTCTTTTGATTTCTTCTGTTTCTCTTTAACATGTTTTGTAATAATTTAATATAGAATCTTTTCTTTTACTTTTCTTCTTTTTTGTTATTCTGTGATTTCACATTTCCGCAGATATCTTTATTCTTTCTAGGAGATATTTTGTCTATTTTTAATTTTTTAATCTCTCCCAAGGATTTTTTTCTTCTGTCCTTGGATCTCTTCTTTGCTTTATATTATACGCATATAATATTCATTTCCATACTGTTATCACTAATAACTTCCCAATTGAATCTAAAAAAAAAACATAAACACCAATTTTTTTGATTCAATTGATAATGAATTTGAACTTTTTCTTCATAAACTAATTCTATTGGGTCTCTATATATCATTTCAGTTCCTTTTCTTATTTCTTTATTCAAAGTTGTATATTTTTTTTATTGTCTGTTTTTTTTTGTTTTCCTTTAATCTGATGTTTCTGCTGTCACTTCTTTTACCTTAATTTAGATATTTTCCTATCGTTTTCAGAAATTTAAATTCAATTAATTCCTCTTCTTTTTATCACACAATCTGTGCAAACACTTAATTATGTCTTAACTTAAATCGTCTGTACCTATAAACGGGCTAATCTTTTCAAAACTTTTGTATAGTTTAGGGCAAGATTTTTAAAGAAAATTATGACCCGCAAATATCTGTCGAGGCAAGTTATCAGACGGAAGACAACAAAGAGGTAGCGTAACGCAATTTTATTAAAGATAACAAACAACTTGAAATCTTTTTTGTTGTGCTTTTGAAAATTAGCTACAATAAATTGAAATAACAATAAAACACAAGAAATTATGATGAAACTGATACTTAATCTATCGAAACACCTAGGAAGACATTCTTATGAATTTTCTTTTAAATAAATTGACACTTTCGTTTATTGTTGCAAATTGACGAAAAAGTTGTTGTAATGGTGAATGTGGATTAACTGTTTGAAGAAATCTAGCTATAATGTATAATTACACTTTAAGAAAGTGTAATTCCAGCAATAAATTTTAATATTTTATTAAATTACAAGAAGTACTTTAAACTATTCTAGTAATAATAACAAAAAAAGTAAGTATTAAAAACACACCTTTCTATTCTTTTGAATTAGCATGAGCGTAAAGTGGATAATCTGATTGAAGAATTATTTTCATAAAATAAATTAATAAAAACATTGTGCTGATCTTCTTCAATATCTACCAAATGTTGTAAACTAATTTTACAATTTTGCATGCACTAATTGTACTTACTAGCAATAGACATATGGAGAGCCGAGCCCAAATCAGTGAGAGTGTTACTAAGGTCGTTATGATACCTATTCAATATGGTTTCATCTGTAAATGAATGTTAAGATGCGTTAATGAAATGAACGAACTGACATTTGTTAGATTGTTAATTAGCGAAAATTGATTTGTTTCTTGGAATGGAACAATTAATTTAAATTAATTTTTATGATCAAATACTGAAATTAAATAAAGTAAGCCAATCTTTCACTTTTATAGATTTCCTTATTTATTAACAAAAAGCGTGTAAACCATTTGTTATTGTGTAATATATTTGTTTTGATCGAGAAATATATTTCTTCTCGATCTACGTGATGTATAGAATTAAGCATTGTTTTAAGATGGTTTTGGAGAATTATTAGTTTATGCGAATAGATGACAATGTTTAGGGACTAGCTCTGTGACATCTTCATTGTGAAAGTGCAAAAATAAAGCAACTCAATTTGAGAAACTCAAGAAAATTCTCGTATGTGGTGTTTGTCAATCTAAGGAAAAATTTGTTCTTATTTCTATATGAACAGTTTGTCAAAATATTAATGAAAATTAATAAACCTTTTTTAAATTCGAAAATTTACAGTTGGGTTCTCAGAAACGGAGCTTATGCTTAACTCACTAATTTAGAATTAAGGAAATAGTACCAAACACGAAATTTGTGTGGGAAATATTGCTAAAAAATGTGCTCATCTGTTCCAGTGAGCGAGGAGAGAAACTTTACATCAATACTTATAAAATAGATCAAAAAGAAGGTTTAAACAAAAGTGGAATAAATACAAGAAAACTGGATGGATAAAATCAGAAAATATTTGGTTGAAAACGTAAACAAATTAATGTAATTAATTAATTAGGCCACTGTTTCACCCCGACTTCATATGAAAAAAAGTTTATTGCAATTGGCAGTCGTTGATCCAATGAAGTTTTAAATTTTGATTATCCTTTTAGAACTGCTTGTATGTGAGGGGATGAAAATAACACGACCTTTCTTAAATAATCACCGAGGTTTCTCTCAGTGAGCTTTAGCTTTATCAAGGCTTCCTTAATTTAAGTCGTGAGTTTTTTTATTGTTATTTTTCATCCCTCCACCTACAAAGTATTTTGAAAAGGATAATAAATTTGAAAGTACTTATCGTAAAAGTTGATCGGGTGTTAATAATTTTACTAGGCTCATAATAAAAATGAAGGTTGCTTAAGTGATAATTAAACATAAGATTTAAATACAATATAAAAATTATCACAATCGTGTAATTATCTGATAATCCAACAGAAAAAACAAACTAAATTAAATTACAATCTTTATATAAACGTATTATGTTTTGAAAGGTCCTAAATAACGAAGAATTTCTCAGTATGAATGTATGTAAAGCTTGTTTATCTTAGTTGTTAGATGTAATTAAACAACATTCATTATAAAAAATTTCTGATGATGTAATTATATTGTTTTTATATTAAGAAGTACTGCTATATTAAATCACTCATCTTATAAATTTCCATATAATTTATCTAAACAGAAAAAAAAAGATTTGTGCAACTCAGCGTCAAGTTAACAAATGCATAGTTTTTCAAGGTTATTAAAAATTGTGCGTACTTTGAGCATGTAATAGCATCAATTGAAGTCAATACTTGAGAATCATCAGAATTTATGTTTATTCATATAATATGTGAATAGTATGGAGTTTTTTTAATAGGTTTTTAAAATTCAATATAATGAGACCCAGTCGGTTTTTGCGTTCTATACCGGATCTAGAGGAGGAAATGAGAATGAATCGAATATGAGAACTATTAAGGTGTAAGGGTGGAGGTAACTCAAATGATTTAAAAAAAATAAATAGGTTAAGATATGACCACGAATGGAAGGGGACATATAAGTTGACCAAAGAGAAGGATACGGTATTGGATCAAATATGAGAGCAGGAGAGAGAGTATTTGGAAAAGAGTAGTGGGATTTGTGAAGAATTGAAAAAGTTCAGTAGTATACGGATTGACGTTCGGATTAAACGCAAAGGAACATGGAAAGGAAAAGATGAAAATATTCTTTATTACAAAAATGGGAATTTGCAATGGAAGTGGTGAAAAGGAAAAGGCAGGAACGAAGTAATATGAAAAGCAGGTAGTAAAAAATAGGATACTACTTAAAAGAAGAAAGATTTGTAGTGAGATATGAAGAATTAAATAACAAACAAAAAATTAAACAATCAATAGGATCTAATAGGAGGAAAGGGTTTAAATAGAAAATAATGATAGACATCAAATGTGGACACAAAAAAATGAAAACCACTGGCGACAGGATGAGCTAAGAAAGTGTAGCATATGTATAGAAAAGTAGATTAGATGTTTTTTCTTTTACTAACTTTTTATCAATTTTTCCATCATTAGGAAAACCAAAAGTTGTGAGTGTTGTTAAATATATGAAATTTTATAAGATAAAAAAAAGAACCATATGAGTGATATATAGACGAAGATGAGAAGCCAAGTAAAAAAGTAATGTTAAAAACTTCAGAATCTAGGATGATTGAATGGAGACCCATAAATTCCAGAATTATAAGACAACTAGATGAGAAAGTAGGACTCATACAAATTTATGCACCCGTTAGTAAGGCACACATAGCCTTATTTAAAAAAATATGTTCTACAAAAGATTTTAATTGCAATAATAATGGTATAGGACAAGACGAAGAACAGAGATACCGAATGATGTGATGACATGGAATTCAAGGAGAAATCAGACAGTCTGTATAGTAAACACGTAGTTCCCACAACAAAAATATCCATAAAATAACTAACAAAGCAAACAAACTATAGCATAAAAGCATGATAGACTTCATAACATACGCCAAAAGTTTAACCTACGCCGCCCAAGACGTTAAGGTAATTAAACTAAAAAAAAACACACTAGAATAACAGTAAAAACTTTAAACAACCCAGAAATAAAAGAAAAATACGAAAATACACTCACAAAGAAATTGGAAAAGCAAGAAGAAGAAGAGAAAGAAATAAAATAACAAAATCTACAGACACTGGAAAAAACATGGAGACGATTCATCGAAGCGTTAGTTAAAGTAGCAGAAGAAACATGTGTTATACAAATAGTGAAGCAAAATGCTACTATGAAGCGAAAAATGTGATCACATGAAACTGTAAAAAAAAGTCATACTGAAAAAATATACACTGTAAAAGTCCGAAAACCCAAAGAAGCAAACAGAAATAATAAGGAAGAGAAGAAGCTAAAAAGAATATTAGAACACAATTAAAAAACACTCCATCTCAGATAGTTAGAAAATTAAAAACAAATAGAAACAAATAAAGCTAGAGATATAGAGAGAACACCATGTAAACATAAAAGAAGATCAAACAAATATAGAAGAAGAACAAGGACAAAAACTAATAACAGAAGAAGAAGTAATAGAGGCCCTTAAAAAACCAAAAAAACAGCAAATCATCGGCAGACAACAATATAGCACCTGAAATGCTCAAGAAAAGAGGAACAACAGTTATTACTCTAACCAAGGATGGAACATACAGAAAATGCCAGAAGACTGGAAAATAACATTTTAATATCTATATGCAAAGGAGATTTTACAGTGTGTGATCAACTGTAGAGTAATATCTCTAATCTCAACAATTATAAAAATTTAAATAGAAAAACGACTAAAAGAAAAAGTGGAGGAGAAATTACAAAACAAACAAGCAGCTATCGACCATGAAATCAAACACAAGTTCATATAAATACAATCCGAACGACAACAGAGAGGAGTCGAAACATGGACAAAGAACACTTCGTAGCCTTTTTAGATTTAAAGACAACATTTGACAACATTTACTAAGAGATATATCTGGGAAGCAGCACAACGAAGTGAAAAGAAAAGTCAGTTTTAATGGACACATGTCAAAAGAATTCTACGTGTACAAAGAGATAAAAAAGCGATAGTCTAATCTACTATTTGTAATTTACATAAACCAGGTGAACATCAAGCGCCAAAACGAAACAAAGGGAAACTTAAGATGATACTTAAACTAAAACCCAATAACAACAAGAGATCGCAGACGATATCCTCCTAATCACCAAAAAACCAAGGACAATTACAAGAAAACATAGAAATATGGAAGAAGAACAACAAACTTAGATAAAAGTAAACTTATGCATTAAGCGAAGGAGCAAAACGAAGAAGTAAAAGAAATAAAAGTCGATAGAAAAAGATTAGAAAATGTGGATACTTAGACATAAATAAAAAAGCTTAATATATGAAACCCAATAATAGACAAACACCGATCAAAAATAACTTTGGCAGAAATGATATAGCTACAAATGGAAGTAGGAAAAACAAAACGCGGAGAAACAAAAGCATTTATAATGAACTCAAAGATGATCATGTATATAAAGATAAATTGGAGAAGATACTACAGAAGAAGCAGGAAGAAGTAGAGGAAACACAACCTCTACAAATAAAGACTAGCCAACAATAGGCAAGCTTACAAAAAATGGATCAATACCCCAACACCGTAAAGTAAAATGGGAAAAGAAAAAGTGAACTAAAGTACAGTTTTTTTTAAATAAGGGATATTTTTTGGAGAAATTCAAAATTAGAATATTTTTTTAATTCTCAGCTCATGTTAACCTTTTTGAACAATAATTAATTTGAAATTAATTTTTCCATTCCAAAGATTTAAAAATACTATGTAGCATATTAGAAAGCACTAAAATATCTAAACTCTTACACTTTTCGTCGTTGTACAGTCGACTGATGCTGACGTTATCAATTCCACCACCTAACATCGCTTCAACAAGTTTTTCGATGAATTCACGTACTTGTGCTCTTTCTTTCTTTTTTATCATTTCTAAGTCTTCGTCAACTTCGTCGATTGTGCCAACATCCATGTTCGTTGCGGATTTATTATCTAAAACTAGTAAAAATAATTTTTCGTTTTATATATCCATTACAAACTTACTTATAGTTTGTGTTTGATTAGGATTTAAAGCCTTGAGTATTCCTTTGAACCAGGACTCTGATGGGTGTTGACAAACTTGACAAATCCACAAATTTTGATCTTCTTGCGAACATTTTTTTTTGCATACTTTTTTGTGACATTTTGAACAAGTTACTACTTTGTCAGCTTCCAATATACCTTCAATAGAACGGAATTGTTCGCCACAGACGCTGCAGTGCCAAAGGGAACGATTATTTGGTGTTCTGCAACAAAAAATAAATAAGTAAATAACGAAAGTTACAATTATTTATATGTAGAACTATATATTTTTTTGAAAAATACATTAGGGAGATTTTGAATTATCTAAAATAGCAGTTTCTACGGTTATCGTTATTTGTACGCATGCGCAGTAAAAAAAATAATCAAACTTTATTAACAGCGAACGTTAATTAGGGGTTATAGGGCAACCAATCAGCAATGTGCTGTCAAATTGATTGTAAACCGTAACATAACATTAGGTTATGGTTAAAAATGATAACAAAAAAGGTTAATAACTCACAGTTCTGTTAAATGCAGTCCAAAACCTCTATTGAAATTGCTCGACGCTATTGTTATTTATAACGTTATTTTTAATGATATTTTAAGTGTCCCAAAATCTCTCTATTATTGGAAATAAGTTATTTCTAAAAGTTTTTTATATGTCGTTAAAGAAGTTGTATTTATATAATTTAAGTTTGTAAATTTAATGTTAAAAATTATTTATTCAGTCAAGAAATTTAAAATTTTTCCCAAGTGACAATAGTTCATAAAAAACATGTCGAAATAAATGGGCATAGGTATTTGTGACGAGACAGATTTGTTTCTAATTTAAATTAATTCCATCTATTTATTTTTATTTATTCGTATGGTACATTTTTAATATTATATTGTGATATAAGTGTTATGTATGGTGCCCCAGAAGATCAGTATAAACTTGTATATTGTGGTGACGAAACCGTATGCAATTGTCAAAGCATTTGCTTGGTTTAGGAAACCATTAAAACCTAAACATGCCAACATATTCCATAACAACAATAATTAAAATCTCCAAAAGTGAAATAATTTATTTTGTATTTTTTTCATACTGATTGGAAACCCAAAAACACTTGGATGGTTTTACTGAATTCATTTCTAAAAACTGTTTACATTTTTTTTATTAGAGTCTTGGGATGAGTGGTCAGCACCATTAAAGGTCCGTCAATTTTTTGATATTGGATGTAGACTGATGATTTTGAAGCTTGTATATATTTGTATTTTTTATATTAGTTTGGAGTAAGCGGAGCTTCTATGTCTCAAGATTTCTTGCTTTTTGTTGAAGATTTTTGGTTGTGGTTGTAAGTAATTATGAAATTTGGTAAAGCTTACTACATATAACACTTACGACGGAAACACCTAAAGAATTTATTCTTGGACCATTCGTATTTTATTTTTCTTAGTGATCTCATAAAATGAGCAAGTTCAAAATATATTTTTATAATGATAATCAATTTTTTTCAACACATGTTGTTCAATATAAACTCTTGGGAGGGTGTTAAATTAATTATTGCTTTTTCAATATCCACCCCTAAAATAGAACCAATTTTGTTTTTAATTTTGTTTATTGCCTTTTTAAGGTCTGGTCTTTTCACCTCCAGTTAATTTTATCAGTCGGTTAATCACCTTAGAAACGCGACATTTACAAAATTTGATTGGCTCAATACTGTGTTTCCATTGATAAAATTAACTGGAGGTGATAAGACCAGATCTTAATTACATTTCAGCTTTTGTTGAAAAAATCATTAAACTATTTAGTCTTACAACGTATCCAGGAAGAGAATACCTACTCACAAGTAACATTTTTGTAAGGTTTAACTTGCACTTGTTCTATGAACTTAACAATTAACAGGGACCTCTTATTGGAAGTTAGCAATTGTTTAGGAAAACATTAAAACAAGTTCTCGTGCGGCGACGTTTTGCAACACAAAGTGGTTTCTTCTTTTTTTAATCTGGCACTGACCTAGAAGAAGCACGCACTTTATTTAATAAAGATTTGACATTAAACACTGTTTTCAAAGCCACCTATTGACAAATTTTATTTTATTACTGTTACTGTAAAAATATGTTTAATTTCTCATTTTAGTATTAGGTATACACTATACATTTTGGTAAGAAAAAAATATTTTTTTAAATGTCTCATTCGTAGCTTAACTACGATAACAGTTCTGAATTGAAGATGCACGTTCTGGTGAAATAAATAAAAAACGAAAGTATAAAAAAATAACTTTTTTTGATGCTACGTCTGAAGCACGTTGAATATTTGAAGTTTGCTTATAGGATTTGATAGTTTACCTAAGGAGTATTTGTTTGTCTCATAATTTGTGAGTTCCCCATATTGTGAATGTGCGGACACACTGTATACAAAAGAGGACAACCGAATTCAACCAGTTTCTTTATATTCCAGATACCGAAACCATTCGTTCTTAAACTTTTCCAATGTTCTTAGCAGATATAAATATAATAGTGTACAGGGTGTAGCACCTAAACTCCCTTGAACCATAGCTCCTTTACCATACAAGTTATCAAAAAAAGTTTAGGAGCAAAATTGTTTACAATTATTGTCGCCATGTTCCTAGAACACCAGTGGCGTGCCGTATTTCAGTGGCGTATCAAACTTATGTTTTTTTAAAGGAACACCTATATTTTATTGCAGATTTGGAAAGCACTTGAAGAGTACTTCTTTTTTTATGTAACATGTTATATCCCTAACTTTAGCAGTTTCGCTGTTATAACCGCTTTTTTAAAAAATTTGACCATTTGAAATGAAAATAAGAAGAAAAATAATTTGCCCATTATATTCGACTTGAAAAGAAGTGTTTACGTGTTTTTGACACATATAATTAATAGTAACTATAATTTAACATAATGAATACCATTCGTAACTGACTACTTACCCATACATAAACAGGGTGTCCTAAAATTAGGTGGCTAAACTGAAACGGTTTTAATTTATATAGAAAAGTAACATTAATATGCTCGTTAATACGTTACTTTGTTAATTAAAATGAACCATATAAATAAATAAATAAATTAATTAATATGTTTAATAAGCATCCTATATCAAAACGCTTCCCTAACAGAGCTTCGGCCCCTTAAACACCAAAGGATTGGCAATTGTTGATCTTTCTGCTTCAAAAAACTGATAAGGAGTATTAATTCTTAAGACATGTTTGACAAATTGATAAAACATGGTGCACTCCTAATAACAATTTAAAAATTAACAAAAAATTAAATCGTTTCCTTTGTAAAAAAAATTAAACTGAAAATATTAACGCAGTTCGAAGTTTATTAGACATTTTATGATTACATTTAATTTTAGCAAATGGTTTTAATTTAATTTGCAAATGCATCGTAAAAACCCATTTAAAAATCGGTTTCAAAACTTGATTTTGGAATCAATTTTTAACGTTCGACGTTAGGTTCAATTTTCAAAAAACTATCTTCTTTCACGATGGTGCTTGTGAGAAGATAAAAATACGAATAAAATGAGCACCAATTGGACTCAATCAGGTAATAACTTTCCAAGAAAATCAGAAAAAGGAAATATTTGGGTTTTTCTTTTTAAATTTGTAGAACCGTCATTTTTTGAGATGTAGCATAAATCTCTCAGGAAATAGGAGGTAATGATACGTACTTAGTGTGTACAAAACCCTGCAATTGTTGGGCAATTAGTTTATGCACAATTGCGATTTAAATTTTTAAAGCAATATATTCAATCAAGGCTGAATGCTCGTGTGATCATCTAATTGTCAAAAATAAAAAAGTATTGTTGAGTTGAAATAAAAAGGAAGAAAACGTATATCCTCATTTTTTGATAAAATAATATTTAACACCAAAAAAATGCATGCAAAGATGACTGAAAATGAACGAGTGTAAGCATACGGAGGAGAAGGGGGTACCCGTGCGCTACCGCCGTTTGAGGGGATTGAGATTTATATATTAGCGCTGCGGGCGGTAGTCCTACTACTTCTCCGTTTTCTCTCACTTGGCCATTTTCAGTCATCTTTGCATGCAGTTTTTGTGTTAAATATCATTTTATCGAAAAATCCGGATATACGTTTTGTTTCTTTCTATTTCAACTTTACAATATTTGTTTATTTTTGACAATTAGATGATGATGACACGAGCATTCAACCTCGATTGAATATATTGCTTTAAAAAATTTAAATAGCAATTGTGCATAAACTAATTGCCCGACAATTGCAGGGTTTTGCACACACTAAGTACGTATCATTACCTCCTATTTCCTGAAAGATTTGTCCTACATCTCAAAAATGACGGTTTTACAAATTTTAAAAGAAAAACTCCAATATTTCACTTTTTCCGATTTTTCTTGAAAAGTTATTACCTGATTGAGTCCAATTGGTGCTCATTTTATTCGTATTTTTATCTTCTATAACTTTCCTTTTTCCACCATTAACATTTGTTTATTACTTTTCACTCAGGAAAACAGGTTTCTTTGCATATAAATGTTAATTAACTATCTAATGACAATTCATTTTCGGTATAAAACATGAATACAAGGTACTTTATACTATTGACAATTACATGGCGTAGGTGGTATTGTACTATTATTTTTGACAAAAATATATCTCTATTTACTGCACTAATGGCCAAATTTTGGAATTTGATGTTGTGACCGATTGACATTGTGGTCTAGACCCAATTTATTTGCTAAGCCCTTCAATGTCTGTAGAATGCAATCCTTAGAAATTGATAACATATTAACCACTTCAAATGACGATAGTAATAAATGATTAGTTTCTTGAAAATTGTTTTTTTGTAAGGGATGTAATTGTAAACACTGCTAAAATAGTGTCGCCCAAATTCGGGTCTAATGGATGTCGTTGATTGGAATTTTTTCTTAACGTTTTCGGTAATGCAAATGGTCAACTTTTTTAGAGTTCTTTGCATCTCCGATGTAGGATGTAGATTAATGACTTATACTGCGCAGGTTATATTTATGCTGGTTCAAAGGAGCGGGGCTTGCATCGCGCCGGTCAAATCCGGTTTTTTGTAAGGTGCTGTTTGGGAATTTTTGAGGATTGGATTCCAGACCTAGCGTCAGATAATTATGGATCTGTTATGATAGTTAGTGGCTGAGTAACTTGGAGCTTTCGAAAAGTTTTTGTGATTTCTATTTATAAACGCATGTTCGGCCACGGCTGACTTTTCGGTGTGTCTCAGACGACAATTTGCTAAATGTTTTTAAGCTTACTTACCATGGATCTCCGATGTTGGATGTAGAATGAAACTTCTACTGCGCAGTTGATATTTGTGCTGGTTTAAAGGAGCGGGGCTTCTATTACGCCGGTCAAATTTGGTTTTTGTAAGGTGCTGTTTGGGTATTCTAGAGGATTGGATTTTAGATCTAGCATCAGAGTTTTTGGGTCATTATATGTTATAATTGTTAGTCGCTGAGTAACTTGGAGCTTTCAAAAAAAATGTTGTAATTTTCATTGCTAAACGCAAGGCTGATTTTTCGGCGTGTCCCAGATGACTTCCCATGGATCTCGTGGTGGTTACTATGTATACTTTGCCACAAGAGCAAGATATACAGGGTGTTTCTGAATGGTGTGTACATGGCTTACCAGAGGTTCTCTAGCTCAAAATAGACCGTTAGACACAAATTTACCTGTAACCAAAAGTGCACTATAAGGGCGCCAGAGAGCGTTAAACCTTCCAAAAAAGTATTGTATATTGAGAATAACTCGAGAACGTCTGCTTTCGAATGCGTTTTTTTGTGTAATGTGGACAAAATTCTGATTCCAGGAAAAATCGCTTTTATTCGGGCACTGTCAAATAAATGATAATATTTTAACAACCGTCAACGATACCAAACCAAAATATTTCTGACAAATAAAATAAACAATTTGAAAACGTTTTTTTCTTTTGTTAAATTGCGCTGATGTTAATAGTTCGATCAGAAAAAAATTAAAATCATATCTATGCAAGGCGCATCCATACGCTTAGAAATTCAAGTAGACTGCTAGTAGGCTATGCGATTATGTCAATCCGATTTGGGAACTTTGCTGCGTAAACCCTCACGCTCTCCCGACAATTGCCACTGCAAAAGCCTAACACTAACAGCATATCAGCAAATGTGTAGCCCATTTTTCAAGTAGTTAATCGCAAAATAGAAACGTGAGTAATCTTGGAAGATTCGGAAATGAATGTCACAATTGATAGATTTGATAGCATTGCCTACTAGCAGACTACTTGAATTTCTAAGAGTATGGATGCGCCTTGCAGGGGCATGATTTTTATTTTTTTCTGATCGAACTAATAACATTAGCGCAATTTAACAAGAAAGAAGAAAGTTTTCAAATTGTTTGTTTTATTTGTCAGAATTATTTTGGTTTTGTGTCGTTGACGATTGTTAAAATATTATCATTTATTTGAAAGTGCCCGTATGAAAGCGACTTTTCCTGACATCAGAAATTTTTTCACATTACACAGAAAAACGTCTTTAGAAGCAGACAACCAGCATACGAAACCTAAACAAAATCCGTCGAACCGTTTTCGAGTTATTCCCAATATACAATATTTTTTTGCAAAGTTTGGACGCCCTCTGGCACCCTTATTGTGCACTTTGGTTATAGGTAAATTAATGTCAAACGGTTTATTTTGAGCCAGAGAACCTCTGGTAAAGCCATGTACACACTTTTCAGAAACACCCTGTATAGTACAGTGAACTCCGGTTGCTGAAAGAGGGTATCTTTCGTCCTTTGCTAATCTGATGGTCTGCTGAATCTTCTTGGTTGGTTTGAAGATAGTTTTGATGCCGTGCTTCTAAAGAGAAAACTTTGGGTATTTCTCAAGAACACCAGAACGAAAAATCGGATTTTACCGGCGCAATGCAAGCCCCGCCTCTTTTATACCTTTGTTAATGTAACCTGCGCAGAAGACCTCATCAGTCTACAACCAACATTAAAGATGGAAGAAGTTTTGAAGAAGCTAACCACTCGCGTTAGCAAAACCTTGAAAAGAAATTCCAATCAACGACTATCATTAGACTCGAACTTAGACCACACTAGTTCACAAACAGGCCTCAAAAGCCTAAACTGCTAAAATAAGTTGCAAATCTATTGACGATAACTTGTGAATACGACAGCTTGTTTCCATTGTAGTTCATTATACCAGGAATTCTAGAAGTGTTTCTTTTCTTGCTAGTAAACGACCAGAACATTTTGGATTATCTGTCATTGTATCTTCAATGCCTCTAAGATAGTTACGCGCATGTAGCTCTAATTAATCGTTTTCGCAACGCTCTATGTTCTTTAAAGAATCAGTATTGATTGTTATTACGATTTTTAATTTAATTTAGACAAGTAGTCTGTTTAGTTTGTAGTCTTCTACTAACTTAGGCATCGATAATCATGTTCGTTATGCAGTCAAAAAAGTAATACTATCCCAGGAATTTGCATGATTGTTAACAAAAAACACTTCTAATTTATATTTGAAGTTTACATGCTACATTCAATTTCTGATTTAATTGAGAATAACTATACATACACCATAAGCTGAGTACATACATATTTTCTCATTTAACATGACAATGAGAGAAGTTTCGCACGTCTTAATATGTTAAACTAATCAGAATTAACGGTTTTTGCTGTATTACAATAACTACATTTTCTAATATTTAATAAAATAAATATTAATTAAAATGAACATTGATTAAAGTTTTTGAGTGAATGGTAACACGATTTTTTCTCTTGGAACATCAAAAAACGTGTTGACTTAATATGGTTCAACGCATTACATTTTTTTATATTAGAGTAGGTCGGGTTACATTACGTACTAGCAGATCATGTTGTTTATAAATCATCTTACAAATGCGATTGTAAATTTATCAATATACCATATGGCAGTAGAAACTTCAGCTTATAGTACAAATTACTTTGACACAATATGAAAAATAAAGAAGGAAGTCTATTACCATTATGGTATTATTAAATTGCGTAAAACATTGCATAACATCACCCACTAAAGTTTCTGACCTACATAGACAGCGAGAAAGTAATAGCTACCACAATTTCACTTTTAGATTTGCGAATAAACCGACTTGTAAGTACCGCTTCTAGTAGTCGCACATCTTCATCCTCATTAAAAAAAAATTAAACCGCTATAATTTTTTTTACGGTTGTTTCTATGGTGACGCAAATAATAACGTTGTTAATTATTAAAAAAGTTTTTAAATATAAATCAAATGATGCAGTGATTAACTAATGTTTAAAAATGTTTGTTCTATTTATGCTTAGTGAAATAGATGGTTTGGGTTTAAAGAATGATCTTCCACCGGGTACCATAAAAATTAGTCCCGATTCGCATTTTGCTATATTTATGGCTTTATTCATGATGTGTACAATAGAAGTTGTTTTAATCAAAATATTTGTGTTTGAAGAATCTCAAGAAAGAACATCTAGATGAGATAACGCAATCAGTTAAGTAGACACTTATTAGGTTTTGCATGCTAACGAAAAATCATTTTAGCATTTATGATTCCTGATAACTATGATGCATTTACTACCAAAAACATGTACATACTTGATCAACTTGCCTGTAATTAATATAAAATAATTAAGAGATTTTTAATAAAATTATAATATACTGTTTTTATTATTGTTTAATTTTAGCAAAACCGGAGATGTAATTGTTATAATCGTTTTGTTTTTCTAAAGAACTAAATTCAATTACGTATGATGGTTTTTTTTTCTATTTAGACACATGTAGTGTTTTTAAAGAAATCGGAAGATTAAGAGAACATCTTTTTGCTGAATAATTTTTTATTAATTATAAATGGTCATAGCCGATGGTTATGTAATTACCGAGGGTAATTACTTTCCATTACCTTGTAAATAAAGTACTAAATGACCATTACGTAAAAAAATGTTAAGTGGCGACAAAAGCAATTATTACTACTTATAGTTTCATTATTATTAATTAACAAAATCAATGTTTGATTAAGAAAAATATTAATATTGAAACATACAGTACCATTTTAGATCTGAAAACAAAATTTAAAAAAGAAACTTCATTAAATAATAACTGAAAATTTTCAGTATGCCATTTTCGCTTAAGTATTACAAAAAAATAAAGTATGTTGTATTAATTAATTTATTTATTATTTACTACATTAACTAAAACAATTTTTAAAATTGTGGGGCTCCGTATACTGGATGAGGCGCAATTGGAGCTGGTTGAACTGGTGTAACGACTTCGTAGTTGTAAGAAGAAGCAACTTGTGGGGCAGGAAGTGAAATCTCAGGTGGTCCGTACACTGGTGCTGGTGCTTCGTAAACTGGAGCTGGTACAACTAATGGTTGTGGGTATGGTGCTGGGATTGGAATTGGCAACGGTGCAGGAATTTCAACCTTTGGTGGTCCATAAACTGGAACTGGTGCTGCGTAAATTGGAGCCGGTACAACTAATGGTTGTGGGTATGGTGCTGGGATTGGAATTGGTAATGGAGCAGGAATTTCAACTTTTGGTGGTCCATAAACTGGAACTGGTGCTTCGTAAACTGGAGCTGGTACAGTTAATGGTTGTGGGTATGGTGCTGGGATCGCAATTGGCAAAGGTGGGGGAATTTCAACCTTTGGTGGTCCATAAACTGGTGCTTCGTAAACTGGAGCGGGCACAGCTAATGGTTGTGGGTATGGTGCTGGAACTGGAATTGGCAAC
This sequence comes from Abscondita cerata, assembly GCA_030710515.1. Classification (NCBI taxonomy): domain Eukaryota; kingdom Metazoa; phylum Arthropoda; class Insecta; order Coleoptera; family Lampyridae; genus Abscondita; species Abscondita cerata. The sequence continues at coordinate 103,195 of JALBCR010004437.1, forward strand.
GAAAGAGGAAGAGGAGCCGAATATTTTGGTAGGCCGTATACAGGTGTTGGTGCGCTATAAAGAGGTGCAGGTACTGGATATGGTGCTTCTCCTAATACTACTGAGAGCAAAGCCCCTAGCATAAAGATTTGAAACTGTAAATAAAAGTAATTTACTTTTTTTTCTTTTTATGTTAACCGTTAATACATACGTTTTGATTTAAAGCCATGTTAACTTCTTGAATTCGTTTACTACTCTGTTCTTTTAAAAATTGATCAAATTATATATACCACGAAAAAAGAGTAATTAACATTATAAGTTAAATAATAATTTGAGCAAAATAAGATCTGATCTGTACCCCGCAGGTACACTAAAAGTACTTAACGAGTTTTTGGTAAAAACCATTATGTAAATAATTAATTGTTAAATTAGTAAATATGTAAGTGTTTTTAATTTTGTTTTGTTTTTTTTATAGTACCATAATTTAAAATAGCCAAAATACACAAAAACATTAAGTAATTGTAAAAGGTTCTTTTATGAAATAACATTTTATATTAGAGTTGCAGTTTTTAAATAGAAAACAAATAGGATTTTTTAAATTTTTCTTTTCATGCGTATGTACGTGCATTGATAGTGTGCTTACTAATTAAACAATTACTTAATTAATGTGCCTATAGATGAAAGTTCAACATGCAAGCATAAAAAACCAATAAAAGTTACTCATTTTTTGAGATTACAATATAAATAGAGTATATTTTAAGAAAGCACTACAAATTCTAAAATTTTTTAAGTTTTATTTTTGATATTGTCTTTAAAAAGTGGTTTTTTTCAAAATAAGACTGGACCATCCTTTTAGATTCGTCAGTGGCTATAATTTGAAAATATTTTCAATTATACAGAATGTCAAAGACAAAAAGCATTTTGACAATGTCATGTGACCACCGTCGTGGCGGCCAATTTAAAAATACCCCTTTTATATTTTAAAAAAAAAATTAAAAAAAAAAAAATTTAAAAAAAACTAAAAAAAAAATTTTTTAAATAAAATTAAAAATTTTTTTTAAAATTTTAAAAAAAAAAAACTTTTAAAAAAAAAAATTTTTTCTGTTTTTTTTTTAAAAAAAAAAAAAAAAAAAATTTTTTTTTTTTTTTAAAAAAAAAAAAAAAAAACAAAAAAAAAAACTCACCACCCTTTTTTTTTTATTTTTTTTTTTTATAACAAAATTTTTAAAAAAAAAAAAATTTTTTTTTTTTAGAAAAATTTTTTTATATATTTTTTTTTTTTTTTTTTTTTTAAAAAAAACAACCACTTTTTTTTAAAAAATTTTTTTTTTTTTAAAATAAAAAAAAATTTTTTATAAATAAAAAAAAAAAAAAAAAAAAAAAAAAAAAAAAAAAGGTTTTTTAAAAAAAAAAAAATTTTTTTTTTTAAAATTTTTTTTAATAATCAAAAAAAAAAAAAAAAAAAAAAAAAAAAAAAATATTTTAAAAAAAATTTTTTTTTTCTAAAATAAAAAATAAAAAAAAAAAGTAACATATACAGGGTGATTCAGCTAACCCGTTCATTAGAAGTTTATGGACTTCCCGTTGAAATATTTGTTTAAAAATTTGGAATAGGGGATTGCTCAAAAGTTCTATTTAATTAAAATATTTCAGCTTTTCTAGCACTTCCGGTTACACCGGAAGTGGCTACCAACTTTCTTATTTTAAATGGAATGATATATTTTTTTGTATATTTGGATTCTACGCTAAAATCTGAGTTACTTTTATGTAGCACAACCTATATGAAAAATCAATAGTTTTTGAGATATTCTCATTTTTTGAGAAAAATTGGTTTTGTAGTATTGTTTTCAAACGCTTGTCAATGATTGAAAAAGAAAGTTATAGTAACAAAATTTGGGCTATACTTAGGAGGACTGTTAAGTTTTTAAATGATGTGTAATTTGACATCTCATTATTTACAGGGTGTTCAAAATGTTTGGCTAAATCTGACTAACTTCAACTGCCCAAAAGTCAATTTTTTTAAATGGAACACCCTGTATCTTGTTGCTCTATGTGATGGAGAATTAAGTGGTCTTTCAATCTTCATAAGGGTTCCCTATACCTATCTGTTACCATTTTCCTGCTATCGATGTATTTACATTCGACACACAATATTTCTCTATTTTATTAAATAATTTCTGACTAGTGGCCTGTGGAAATTAAAACAATGTGCCTTATTTATCAAACTTGTAAACGTCGACGTGACACATTATACACGATATGGAAATCCACCAAGAATATTCGAATGAAGACATACTAAATTTATTTTTTATTCATGGAGAATGTTACAAAATTATTGAAAGAACTTGCCGTTTGTTTAACGAGAGATATCCACACTTGCGACCTCTAAATAAAACTACGTTTAAGAGAATAGAAGCAAATTTTAAACAATTTGGAATTCAATGTACTAGAACACGCCCCAAGGTAGTCACCGGTGATGAAGACAACGAAATAAATGTATTGGCATATTTTAATGCAAATCCACATGCATCGATCAGAGCTGCGTCTGAAGATTTGGGACTGTCCTACTCGTCGATACAGAGAATTTTGGCACAACGTAAAATGCATGCTTTTTCTATTATAAAACTACAAGCTTTCCGCCCAGGTGACGAAATACGTCGTGTAGCATTTTGTGAAAGCATTTTATTGAAAACGCAGGAAGACCCAAATTTTTGAAAAAATTATTTGGACCGATGAGTCAAAATTTAGTAGAGAAGGAATCATTAATAGGAAAAATTGGCATTATTGGGCAGAACAAAATCCTCGGATGGTGCGCGAAGGTAACTTTCAAGACACATTTAGTTTTAATGTTTTTGTTTAATTATGGATAATCGTGTTTGTTTTGAAGTGTATGACGAAAATTTAAATTCTCGCAAATATTTAGAAATGCTTAGAGGAGTGGTTTCAAATTTTTGGAAAATTTACCCCTAAATCTTCTAAATTCATGTTGGTACCAAATGGATGGTGCTCCAGCCCATTCAACCCATGAGGTTTATCAAGAATTATCCCATATGTTCGAAGATCGTTGGTTTGGACGCAATGGTCCATCTCTATGGCCTCCCAGATCACCTGACCTAACACCCCTGGATTTTTTTATGGGGGTATGTCAAGACTAAAGTCTATTCAAGGCCAGTCCATAACAGAGATGACTTATTACATCGGGTTCGAACTGCCTTCGCTGAAGTAGATGTGCAAATGGTTCAAAAATCCACAATAGCTGAAGTTAACAGAAGAGTTTTATTGTGCTTAGAAAACCACGGACGGCATATCGAACAGTTGCTAAATTAATAATTAAATTAATTTGCTTCTATTTTTTGCAATGTAATTTTATTTAGAGGCCATAAATGTAGATATCTCTCGTTAAGCAAACGGCAAGTTCTTTCAATAATCTTGTAACATTCTCCATGAATAAAAAATAAATTTAGTATGTCTTCATTCGAATATTCTTGGTGGATTTCCATATCGTGTATAATGTGTCACGTCGACGTTTACAAGTTTGATAAATAAGGCACATTGTTTTAATTTCCACAGGCCACTAGTCAGAAATTATTTAATAAAATAGAGAAATATTGTGTGTCGAATGTAAATACATCGATAGCAGGAAAATGGTAACAGATAGGTATAGGGAACCCTTATGAAGATTGAAAGACCACTTAATTCTCCATCACATAGAGCAACAAGATACAGGGTGTTCTATTTAAAAAATTGACTTTTGGGCAGTTGAAGTTAGTCAGATTTAGCCAAACATTTTGAACACCCTGTAAATAATGAGATGTCAAATTACACATCATTTAAAAACTTAACAGTCCTCCTAAGTATAGCCCAAATTTTGTTACTATAACTTTCTTTTTCAATCATTGACAAGCGTTTGAAAACAATACTACAAAACCAATTTTTCTCAAAAAAATGAGAATATCTCAAAACTATTGATTTTTCATATAGGTTGTGCTACATGAAAGTAACTCAGATTTTAGCGTAGAATCCAAATATACAAAAAAAATATATCATTCCATTTAAAATAAGAAAGTTGGTAGCCACTTCCGGTGTAACCGGAAGTGCTAGAAGAGCTGAAATATTTTAATTAAATAGAACTTTTGAGCAATCCCTATTCCAAATTTTTAAACAAATATTTCAACGGGAAGTCCATAAACTTCTAATGAACGGGTTAGCTGAATCACCACCTGTTATTAATTATTTAATATTTTTGTTTTTTTGCAATCAACATTGTGCCTTTTTGTCTGTTTTGCAGAATCTGAAATCTGAAGCACATTACACATTATTTCTTGTAAAAAAATTTTAGGTCTTTCGTTCTTTCTTTTTTAATTTTATTGATCATTTACGTTGGGTTTTGTAAGCATCTCTACCATCTTATCATGTTTGACCTTGTCCAAAGTTTTCTGGTAGTCCCAGTTGATATTGAGGAATTGTTGGAGAAGTACTTCTATAGTCTATAGAAAACTATGGCTCGTCTGAACTCAAAGTATGAGTTAGGGATTTGTTTTTCGCGTCTATACATCATACAGTAAATATTATAAGCTCATAAAGTTAACATTTGTAAAGTCACAGCATTTTGAACAAAGAAGCTTACTTGATAAATATTAAAATTGTTACAAATCAGTCTTTATTATGAAAATTTGCATTTTTCATGACAACCTGAACATTTAGCTGTAGGATACTTTAGTATTATTTGATAGGTAATTACATTTTACATTTTTTGTTGATATAAAATACAGGGTGTTCCATTTAAAATAAGCAAGTTATTGCGGTTCAAAACATGTCATTAAATAATCTTATTTTGTACACATCCTGTATATGATAGTGAAATTTCTATATAAACTTTGATCAACTCATAAACTCCAGTGCGAATTTAGTTTGGAAAAAGGTATTAGTTGCTGAGATATGAATCGGTAAAATTGTGACGACTTTTTCATAAAATATAAAATATCTCAAAAACTTTTAGGTTTAAGTAAGGCAAACCTTTATAAAATTCATTCTTATTTTAAACGTAGAAACTGAAAATGTATTAATATACAGGGCATTCCATAAGAAAAAACACAAGTTTGATACGTTCTGTGTATTTTGGGACACCTGTATATTTCGAAAGTAATTTTAAAATATTGCTCCTATAGGTCTCTATTAATCCCAGATATATTTTCCCAATTTTATTAAATAGTTTGGCTGTAATATTCCGTGTCGTATACCGTAAATAACCCTGTATATATATTTTCAATTCAAATTTTTTGTCTGTTAATAAAGTCAATTATTATTATTATTATTATTATTATTATTATTATTATTATTATTATTATTATTATTATTATTATTATTATAAACCTTCTTTATTCCCTCTTTACCTTAATTTTAATTTTAAGCTTATTCATATTTTAATAAGTGGTATTTGGGAATATATTCGTACTACTTCCATCAAATCAGTACTACTCACTTCGTACATACACTAAACATACAAGAATATAATTTACATTTGTTGCCTTTATCTGTTCAGTAGAAATCGCTAATTTAGTTTTAAAATAGTTTTGATATAAATCTAGTGCGTGTGAAATAAATCGTGTGTAAAAGGCAATGTAATTTAAATGGTTAAAATTGTTAAACGAGTTCTGATGACAACGATACTAGTATACCATGAAAGAATACAAACAAAGAATGAAACATCGTGCTTTCCTCTCGAGCGGTTCGTGTTTTAAACTTCACAACCCGTGCATAAAAGCTTTACTTCACACACAAGTCTAGTAGAATTCTTGGTTAGCGCTTACTTTTCCCAAGCCAATTTTTTTTTTAAATAATAAAATAAATTCTAAAAAAATATATTTTAATATAACATTAACAGAAACATTTTTTGATAAATAATGTATTACATAATTTTGCAAAAAATTGATAAAAGAGTCACTTCAAAGTTGGATTTTTTCCAGTTTGTAGTCGTTAATCTATGAGTGAAAAACTAATTTTGAGTTGATACTCTTTATTGTATAACGTTTGTATTTTAGTTTCCCACTAAATGGCTTTGGAGAAGAATTAGTGATAGCTTGATTACAACTCCATGAAAACCTTTATTTATGCCAACGTTTCGGCTAGGGAGTGCCTTGATAAATGTGAGTTATTTTAAAAATTATTATCAATAAATTGTTTAAAAACAGGACTGTAGTATGGTGTGACACAATAAAAATAAATGTGGTTAAAAAAGGAATTGAAGAAATATTAAAGCAAGTAGCCGAATGTTACCATGTTCCATACTTTACTATTCTTGACCAGCGTATAGTTTCAGACAGATACAAAAAAACCGATAGAATGTGACTGGCGGGCAAATGGAGAAAACCAAGCTGCCATGTTAGGTTCTGTTTTTACATTTGACAGTGCAGTTGGTTATTTAAATATAAAACGATTAAGATAAAACACCACAAACTCTCTCTAGAAAAATATTTTAATAATTCAAGCGACATTCTAAAAGATGTTCCCTCAACTAATGTCAATGATGATGAATATGAAAACAAATCGTGGACTCAAGTAGCAACAATATCTTAATTTATTATGATAATCATCCTTTATATGTTGCCAGAAAAAAAAGTGTTGACAGACAGTAACACGTTTCTATCAATGTTCTTAAAGCTTGGACAGGGTTTTTCGGTAATTATTTTGTTTTCTTTACTGTGTTGCTCAAGAGCTTTCATGCAATGGAAGAATGAATATAACAGTATTGCATAATATAAGTCGCCTCTTGTTGTCCAAGAATGTTTTCTAACAAAAATCTATAATCATTGCATCTAAACACTTGAAAAAACTTATTGGGAAAGTAGATTAGCTTCAACTGAAAAAAATTGTAAACCAGAAGCAAAAAAATTAAATTTCAACGATCAAAAAAATAATTATGATCTGAATTATCTAATAATCAAAGCAACGTCAGGTGACTGAGTATCTGGACAATTCTTGTAATGATGAAAATGAACTTAACAACAAAACCAAGTAAATGTGGATCAAGCGAAGTCGATATGTTTATAATAAATTATATTTAGCAAATAAAGAAGCAATAGAGTGCTGGTATGTAGGGTGTGTTCTGAACTGTATTTTTCAATAATTATTTGTTTGGAATTAACCAAACTTTTGACTCAATTCGAAGAGTATTTTGAAAAAATAGACAAAAAATAGTAAGAATTATCAAAATAATAAGTGCTCAAATAAAAAAACTGAACTGGACATGAAATTTAATTGATTTTTACAATGTACACAAATAGTACGACAAAATAACGCGTGGTGGCGTGGAATGGATAATGATCAAGTTCTGAAAAGGACTGATTTGGTTGAAAGCGTTAAAAAATTGCAAAATTTTAAACGACAATATCAAAACAAAATTTAAGTAGACTCATAGCTACATACGTCCATTTTCTTTAGAGTTTTTTTTTCGTGTGTGTTTTTTAGGGGTTTTTTGGTGCAAATATAAAATATGGAAGGTGATCAGTACCTTACAGTACTCCATGGTCAACAAGAAAACATGTTGTTTCTGAGAATCACCACTTTGGTTTCCAGAATTAAACGTCAAAACGTACGTCAATTTTCTTTAGAGTATTTTTTCGTGTGTGTTTTCGAGGGGTTTTTGGTGCAAATATAGAATATGGAAAGTGATCAGTACCTTACAGTACTCCATGGACAACAAGAAAAACATGTTGTTTCTGAGAATCACCACTTTGGTTTCCGGACCTGGTCATCAAGACCCTCCCGGATAATTAGGAAAAAATGTACAACACAATTTCACAAAACACAATCACATTACACACTTAATTAATATTAAGGACTGAGGGCGAAAAAACATTAACATTGAAAAACTTGCATAACTTTTATACCATATAATTTTTTTACAAAATTTTGATATAGTAGGCTTTGAAATAGTTGTCAGAATATGTCGTCAAATTTTTATTTTATTTGAGTCAAATTGTGTTCACAATGGCAAAAGTAGTGGAAGTACATAGATTAATCATTAAAAATTTGTTGAGAATCCACAATGGTCAGTCGTTCGCATTGCAAAGGAGGCAAAAGTTTGCAGGCAAGTGGCAGCAAAAGTCATCAAGCGGTACAAGGAAGACTTTACCATAACACGGAAACCAGGAAGTGGACGACTAGAGGGTTTTCATTCACCAAAAAGGTGCAAAAGGCAATATCTGCGATGGTTAAGAATCCGCTGATATCGAACCGGAAATTAGCTGCAAAAGTCGACTTGTCGGAAAAGACAATTCGAAAAATAAAAAAAAGAGTGGATTTAAGTCCTACAAAGTTCAAACAACTCCAGATCGTAATGCGGAGAAAACATTGAAGCCAAGAAACGAGCCAGAAAGTTGAGAGCAGATTTTTTCCAAAAACGTCAATGTTGCGTGATGGACGATGAGACTTACGTCCTCGCCGATTTTTCTCAACTACCTGGTCAGGAGTTTTATGTTTCCTGTGGACGAGGAAATGTTCCTAAGAAGTTTAGAACTAAAATAAAGTCCAAGTTTCCAAAAAATATCTCGTTTGGCAGGCGATTTGTAGCTGCGGTGAAAGAAGCCAATCTTTCATAACAAATGGAACAATTAACTCCGATATTTACACGAAGGAGTGTCTCCAAAAAAGATTGCGGCCTTTTCTGAGTAAACATAAGGTATCCACATTTTTTGGCCGGATTTAGCTTCGTGCCATTACAGTAAGCAGACAAAAAATGGTACGAAGAGAATCATGTCGATTTTGTACCCAGGGAGGCTAACCCACCAAATTGCCCTGAGCTTCGCCCAATCGAGCGGTACTGGGCTTTGGTGAAAAGAAGCTTGAAGCAGACAAAAAGGCTACAAAATCGATTGAAAGTTTTAGAAAAATGTGGACCGTAGCGACCAAGAAAGTGTCGAGCACCACCATAAAAGCCATGATGGAGACCATTCCCGACAAGCTCAAAATTTTTATGACGATAAGTCTGATTGATTTTTTGTTTTTCTTAATTTTTATATAATAAATAACCTATCCAAAACTAAATTTTTTTGAAAATTTATTTAGCGGTTTAAAAGTTATGCAAGTTTTTCAATGTTAATGTTTTTTCGCCCTCAGTCCTTATTACACGTGAATACTAAGGTGGGTAAGGGTAGGCATGTTTATGTTTTAGTGGTTTTTATAAACCATAAAGTAAATGCTTTGCCAAGACGAACCAATCCACAATTGCGCACGGTTTCGTCCTCACACTGTACAAGTGATGATCTTCTGGGGCACCATACATAACACTTACATCACAATACAATATTTAAAATGTACCATACGATTAAATAAAATAAAAAAATAGCTACATAGTTCTAATTCTAATCTATACTTTGTATCAGCTGACTACTTTGTAAAAAAAAAATTACCAAATTTTGAAGACCTGCCCAGTTCAGTTTTTTTTATTTGATCACATGTTAATGACATTTCTATAAGTTAGAGAATGTTGAATATATAATTTTTTATTTTTGTAACAGTGCATAAAAATTTAAAAATAAAAAACTAAAAAAATATTCAGATTTTAGTTCGAGTTAAAGTACTGAAGAACTGATACGGGTCCAAATTAATTTTTTTTAAATGTTTTAAAAACTAGGTACCGATGTTATTACTATTGCAAAAATAATTATTGTTTAAGAAACAACATATAAACACATTGATGGAGAAACATAATAATAAAATCAAAATTTTCCAACAAATTCAATTCAATTCAATTGCACACGGTTTCGTCACCACCTATTATACTGATCTTCTGGGGCACTATACATAACACTTACATCACAATACAATATTTAAAATGTACCATACGAAAACTAAATAAATAAATGTTTACCATTTTTTACTTTTGCTTTTATTCTCAAGATTCAAAGACCAAAAACAAAATTTGTGAAAAAAACGGTCTCTTTTTGAAATATTTTGAAGGCAATATGCACGTACCCTTAATATTTTTGTTTTGGGAGGGACTGCTTCTTTTAAGTGTTGTTGTAACTCCTTAGTTTAATTTTTCTTTTAATTACAGCTTTTCCCAAACAAAAGTGAGCTTTTTTTCATAGGAATAGTAAAGGGCATGATGGAGTAAAACACCTTATCCTTTAATGAAAGTGTCGACGTTTTGACCGTTCTTGATAAAGACCAGCCTTCGTCGGTCGAAACGTCGACGCATTTATTAAGATTGGTCGAAACGTCGACACTTTTATTAAGGGACAAGGTGTTTTACTCCATTATCTCCTTTACTATTCCTATCAAAGAAGGCCCACTTTGGTTTAGAAAAAAACTATGCTTTTTTTAACTTGGTTTTTTTAATTACAAATTCTTTAAATACAACGATTGAAACTACAGAAATTAATTAACAAATAAGTAATAATTTTTGTGATATGTTTTAATTGTTTAAAAAGTTTAACTCCCAAAATACTAACATTAATAAATATTTTTTTGGTAATAATTTATTCCGTTTTTACGTGCCACTGTACTGTATGAACAATAATTTCTATTCTAAGCTTATTGAAGTACTTGTATTACATGAGAGTAAGTAAATATATAATTAATTTCTAGAATATATGTTTATGGTTCTGTTCCAGATCACAGTTTTTTTGAAACTGAAGATTTTATAAAAAATTTTAAACACGAACCCGTTTACAACAATATGCTTTACAGCTTTCCCATCACGAAGCTTGAGCTTAAATCAAATTTCCAATGATACAGCAATTATATTAAAATCAAAGAAATATGTATTGTTCTAATCTATTAATTAATTTTTTTAATTGTAAGCAAAATTTCACCAGTGAAAAATTTAATCAGTTTTAGAATTTTTGAACCTTTCTATCATTTAAATTATAAGAACCTATAAATGTAACATTATTTACACGTAGTAAATATTTACAAATCTCCTCCAAAAGCTTGGCCAGAAAGTTTTGATGTCGTTTTTCCTCATCCATGTATATTGGTTATTTCAATTGTCATAACACAATATGGAGTTACAAAGACAACGATGCCAATGGAATAACGTTCCAAACGTGGATGGAGTTTCAAAACATACATTAGTATACGATCCAAAAGACATTTTACTCCGGTCGAATGCAAAACGTTTACAGCCCGGACCTGTGTTTAGTGTCATTGGATCTTGATATGGTTCCATTCCAATCAAAACGTATGGTGTTAAACGATTTTCCAAGAAGTCAACATAGACCTTCACTACTACAAATTGGACCGTTTGTATAATCTTGAGGAAGACTAAGATGGAATTTTCAAAAAACTAATTGGATAAAGTATAGAACATCTCTCGATTCTATTCTTAGATGGATACCACCGGTTTCTGATAATTATTTAAGTTTTTTTGGTGGTGCTGTTAAATGTGCATAAAAAAATCAATTCCAATATGTCTCATGTTTACTCGACTGAAACAAACAGATTGTACAAATCATATCTAGAAAATTCAAATAAAGAAACTGGGGATGGTGTACTGTCATCTCAAAATAATGAAAGAGAAGAGAAATGGAACTAATTATTGGAAAATATGAATTCTATACATTCAAGTCGTATAAGCTAGGCATTTTTAAATAAATTAGATTCTACAAATCAATGTGCTAAAAGAAATACAAAAATTTCTCTAAATTCTATTGCTTGCAAAAGAAAAGAAAATCTACACTTATCTCAGAAGAGATATTTAGATATTTTACTGCAGAAGAGTTAAAGCATGCATTAAAAAAAAACAAAATCAAAGAAAGCTGTCGGGTTTGATAGAATACATCCAGAATTCCAGAAAAATTCCGGAAATTATTCTTTGAAGTGCCTACTTATGTTTCCCAATGATATTAATAATACTAAATTACCAACAGATTTAAAGAAATGTAATGTCGATGAAACCCCACTTCTTATCGTCAATAAGTTAGTTAAGTGTCATTAATAATGTTCTGGAAGGATTAATTTTTCAAAGAATTAATCCATTAATTGAAGAGAAATTACTAATTGAATTGAACGCACATCGAAGCTGGATTTGAAAAGAAAATTAAAACTGAAGTTATGGATTTAACTGCTGCATTCAATAACGTGTGGAAAGAAGGTTTACTTTTTAAATTGTTTAACATTATTCCGTGTACCAAAATTATTTCCTTTATTGAAAATATGTTGTCTAATCGGAATTTTAGAGTTTTTGTTAAAGATAAAAGCATTAAATTTAGATTTGGAATAATGGTCTTCCACAGGGATCGGTTCTTGCACTTATTCTTTTTAATGTATATTTTTCTTCTTTACAATGCCGAAAATTCGTCTACGTTGATGACATGGCAATTTCATTTCAACATTCGGATCTTTTTGAAATTGAAGTTAATCTATTTGATGATTTGCGTATTATACCCCAATCTTAAAAATATAGAGATTTCTTATTTTTATTTAAGTAACTTTAGATACGTTTTGACTGTACAAAGAACATTTAGAAAATGAAAACAAGAAATAATGTCAAAAATTAGCAGAATGGTTGAATAGTTTCATACGAAAAAAACAGATGCACGGTTAAATTGCACTATGCGTATAATTAGTGGAACCATTAAATCTACTCTTCTCGATTGGCTTCTTGTTCTTTGTAATATTACTCCATCGAACATTCGACGAAAAGCTGCGTTAAAACGAGAATGGGATAAATGCCAACTTAACAAAAAGTTGCCAATTTGGAATGACATTGACAACCCTCCTGCTAAAAGACTAAAATCTCGAAGTCCTGTATGGTTTTAATACTACTTTAATACGGCTATTTCTGAAGCACCATACATAACACTTACATCACAATACAATAAAAAAATGTACTATACAAATAAATAAATAATTGCAATAAAAATACTTGTAAATTGTGATCTTTTTATATTTAAAAATAATAAAAACGGCTATCTATTTTTATAAAATAAAATAATTAATTTAAAATTGTGGTGCTCCGTATACTGAGTGAGGTACAATTGGAGCTGGGGCTGGTTGAATTGGTGTCTGTACTTCATAGTTGTAAGAAGATGCAACGGGAACTGGAATTTGTCGTGGTGCGACGTAAACAGGTGCTGGTGGTCCGTAAACTGGAGCTGGGACTACCAAAGGTTGCGGTGCTGGAATTGGAGCAGGTGGTCCGTAAACTGGAGCTGGTGCTACAAGTGGTTGTGGTGCTGGAATTGGAGCTGGTGGTCCGTAAATTGGAGCTGGCGCTTCGTAAACTGGAGCTGGAGCTGGATGAATTGGTGTATGTACTTCATAATTGTATGAAGAAGCAACAGGAACTGGAATTTGTAATGGTGCGGAATAAACAGGTGCTGGTGGTCCATAAATTAGGGCTGGGACTACTAGAGGTTGGGGTGCAGAAATTGGAGCTGGTGGTCCGTAAACTGGTGCGGGAGCTACGAGAGGTTGTGGTGCAGGAATTGGGGCTGGGGGTCCGTAAATCGGAACTGGAGCTTCGTAAACTGGTGCGGGAACTACCAATGGTTGTGGGTATGGAGCTGGTGCCGGAATTGGCAATGGTGCAGGTAATGGAGCTGGTGTAGGTACACTGTAAACTGGAGCAGGTGGTGGTCCATAAACAGGCTGTGGAGCAAGTAACGGATACGGTGCTTCGCCAGCTACCACAGCAAACAAGGCTCCCAAGACAATAAATGCAACCTAAAATAATTATTTACAAATTATTATCTTAAATAAATAGAATATCAAACTTACTTTGTTACTAATCATGTTTTCTTTTTGAAGTACAGTTTCTGAATGTTTCTGTCCATCCGAAACTTTGTATATACAATTAAAACCAATTCACTAATTAATAGACCAAAAAATTTGTCAATAACAAAAAACAAGATGCCATCTTTTTGCTTAAAGCCATTTTAAACAACTTTTAAATTTAAATGGTTGTGTAACCGAATACTTTAGTAAGTGCAGTATTCTTTATTATTAGCATACATAATATTTAATGACTTCGTTTATTTCTTTTAATTGTTGTCTGTGTATCAAACAAACGGTTTCATATAAAGCTAAACATATTCAATATCGTAATTAATATGCATGTCATTGATTCAATAAACTCAATTAGCTTTTGTAATAGAAAATGGTAAGTGTGACATTGGAAAATTTAAAATATCGGGTAATAATAATAATATGACTGTTGGGCAATTATTAATTGTGTAGTACAGTTCACATAACTACATTGAATTTCGTTTAAGCAGTTACCGTAATTAATAACCGCTAATAGCAACTATCATAATGATATGAACAAAATTACTTTTACCTTTCTATAAACATAAATTTATATTTTACAATAATAGAAAATAAAATCAAAACAGTACTATATTTATAGTAACGTTTTCTGTAATTTAAATACTAAATTTTTTTTGTAAATCATTATTATTTGTTTAATAAGTAAATTTTTTTAGCATTTAAGATTCTGTCTTCTTTCATTCCAATGAGAGTAATTTTGACCAAATATTTAATTAATTTGTTAGGTTTGGTTATTGTATTGAACATATTTAACTCGCTGGTAGACTCACATAACAGAATTTTGTATTTTAAAAATTTCACTAAATTAATGAAGATTTTATTTTAGCTTCTGTCACATATTACGTACTGGGATGGGAAGAGTTTTATTCATCGAGAGATCAAAGATCTGTTTTAACAATGACTCCGGCTGTGGAAGCCTCAATTTGTACACTAAAAAAATCTTTTCTCTTATTTGTCTTCAAATACTCTGAGCCGTCGGTACCAAAGAAATCACCATGACAACGCCAAAATTTATTAAATCCCAGTTTTGAAAGCAATACTCCACTTTTGAAAGTAATTCTAATTTTTAGAATTTGGTCTTGATAAAAATAGATTTGATATAAATAATTTACGGGAAATAAACCTCCACATTGCCCGGATACTAATAAAAGGTGTAAAAACATTAGAGAAAATAAGCCGCGGCGAAAAAGTGAATACAAGAAAATTGCGTTGAAAAAGACAATTCAAATAAAAATTGTAGATACTATAATGTAATGCAGAAAACATGTTTTCTAATTGTATCAAATATAGGGAATATTTATCTATCCCCAAAATGTAATCAAATCTCCATATATGTACCAAGTTTCATTAAATTTGGACCAGCCATCGTGATTACATATGGACGATCTTTAGACAGTATTAATGCTTAATAAATAACATTAATAAAAAATAATTGTTCAAATTTTGAGTTCACATATAATTTTTAGAGTGGAGAAAAAACATATTCGTTTCAATATTATAAGTCAAAGTGTCAGATTGTCGTTAGTAACAATTAAATATTCTACACGCGCTCGCACAAGGCTTTGGACCCAAAATGTTTAAAACTGTAGATTCTAGAATTCGAATGTTTTGTCGACATTACGTTTGGACACGAGTACGTTATGACGCCGCTCTATAAAAATATTGGTAGGTACAACAGCTTTTATCCAATATCTTTTAAAATTTATCGTAATATTCTCAATTATAGTAATTATTAGTAAGTATTTTATGGGAAGTTTTTAGCACATATTCTTCTTGTGGTGATATAGAGATTTAGTTCTAGGAGGTGCTTCGGCGCAAGTCTAACCACATTATAAAAGTACTTTAAAATAGCGATATTTCGATATTTGTTTTTGACTTATTTATCTAAGATAAACGTCTAAGAGCATACATAAAGTAAAAAGTGCGTTGCTCCCTTGAAAACTCGAAAATTTTGTTCGTAAAAGATGAAAAAAAAAATTACGTTAGTTGAGTAAAATTTCCAAAATTGTTTCTCCCACAAGTTTATTGGTGTACTTAATTATTTATTACTTATTTTAAAGATATCGTCAAATAAGGCAACGTGAGAACAACGCAACACGGTAATTACTCTCTAAGGAAGCATCTGATCAAAACATTGTTTAAACAAAAGTAGTGTTTAATTATATTAGCAGCAACTTTTATTTGAATAAAATTTATTTAGTGTTTATTTGGCTATTGAAATTATTTTCAAAACATAAGTAAATATCCGGTCTCCATGTACTAAGTTTCATTAAAATCTGAACACTGGTTTTCTTGATATAGTGTTTACATACGGATGGACGGATAATTTTCAGATAGAAATTTTATTTTGCTCCATTATACAATATTTCATCGTAAAAAAATATAGTTAATATCTTAGAAAACTGTAGGAATATCAACCTAAACTATATAATTATAAAAAAAAAACTCTTTTATTTAAAACATTGTGTAAATAATAATAATAAATAGAAGCCTTAACACTTGTTTGTCTTCATATGCTTTGTACCAAAACACATCACCAATGATATCGTTAAACGTTATGATAGTGTAAGCAAATTAGACTTTTAGAAGAAAAAATGTATAAAGTTTTGAAATTTTAGTTGTGAATTTCTAGTAAGAACCCAACTACAGATTCGAAGAGTTTCCAACCACCCCCCCTCCCGGGGAAGCTTCATCCCCTTTCATAATGTTTGTACTTGTGCACCATGTAAATATACTTGAGAAATATGGGGCAGGATATCGATTTGCTTACACTCCTTATCGTTCTTTTGCTTTTTAAGAGACACCCAATAAAATATTAAGGAAAGGGTGTATAGTTGACAAGACTTACATAACTTGACAGTTTTAAAAGATTGCAAAGGTAATATTTTATTTGCTCATGCGTTCAGTGGCTGCGATACCACTTCTGCCTTTTTTGGCAAAGAAAAATTACAGACCGTATACTTAATAAATATATTCAATAATCCAAAGCAAAAGATGACATTGCAAGAGCTGGAGAAAAATTTACGCTTGCTCTGTATAAGGCTCTCGAAAAGAAACATCTTTAAACCATTATCGATTCATTTTATTTAATAAGCTAGTTGGTCAGTCGAATAACGCAGTCATTTTGTCCAGACTACCACCTACATCTGCTGCAGTAACACAACATTCATATCGAGTTTTTTATCAAGTTTATTTGTGGAAAGGAAGAAATATGAAGGCAACTAAATGGGGTTGGAGAAAAACTAACAACATTCTAATGCCAGTGCTCACGACTCAAGCGCCAGCTCCAGCCTCAATTCTGCACTTCATATCTTGCGGTTGTAAAAAGGGCTGTTGAAAACGATGTAGCTGTGTAAAGGTTAGCCTGCGCTGCTCTACAATGTGTTCTAATTGTCATGGGCAGAGTTGTGTAAATTCCATCGAGGAGAACTATTTTGCAATGGCAATTAATTAAATATTTTATTAGTGAAATAGGCTTTCAGGAAAAACTACTTAAATAAAATGTACTGAGAGCTCTACCTCAAAGTGGAAATGCGCTCAAAGTGCAGAATGCACATGTAAAAAATCATCATATAACCACTAATACATTCTGAAAAATATTGTATGTCTATACATTTTTTTGCTCACGCTATTACTTTTCAAGATAATCGACGCAAAACGCGGCGCAAGTATCATTTTTGCGTTTGCCCTTAAAACTATGATTATTTTGAAAGGTAATTTATGAACGTTGGGTGGGAGATACGCAAAAAAATATATATAACAATTTTTGTGGAAAATGTAATGGAGAATCCAAAAAGTCCTATAACTTTTTCTCGTCAGAGATGCGGTTTACGTGCAAAACGCAAAAAATCGTCGTGAGGTCACGTTTGGGAGTCGTTTTTTGGGCAAAAGGGGATGAAGCTCCTCCTGAGGGGTGGGAACTCTTTGGATCTGTATTTGGGTTTCTACTGGAAGTTCATAAACAAAATTTCAAAATTTTATAAATTATTTCTTCTATTCGTCGTTATTTCATTTAAATTGCCTAGACTATGAAAGCTCTTGTAAATTAAACACATCAATCATTCGGTTTTTTAGAAATTCTAATTGTTCGAATTTAGTCTAGAAAAACATGTTTGATATTAGTAATCAACAGAAAACACGCTCGGACACTAACAAACGTGTAAAATCCTTTAATCTAATCTCGGTGGTGTAAATGACACCTACGTACCAAATTTTATTAAAATTTGATTATGAGTGTTTGAGACATTATGTTATCACATGGTCAACATCAAGACAAAAAATTATTTTGGTTTAATTTATAAAATTAAAAAAAAAGAAATCTTATTTATAAGAAAAATTTGGATCGGAGGACAGACTTGATTGAATATTTATCTTTTGGCACTAAAATATTTGGAGTCGTAACTTTTTGAGACTTTGTGGTTTACCACAAGTACGTCTTGGCGCCGCTCTATTCAAATATTGCTATAATTATTTTATTGACAATGATAACCATATGGGATCGCCTGCTGTAATTTCGCAAGACAGTAGCAAACAAACACCGAGATTCACTCGACATATGTTTTATCCTTTTGTGACTCTTCAGGAGTGAGAAAACTCGAGTGTAAGTTCACTAATGTACAAAACGTTTTAATGCAAATAAATTTTTAGACGTGTTACGTTAACACAAAAAGAGACTAGATGTCACAACACTTGATCGTATAATTGTTTTTATCCGTTATATTAAATTTTAAATTAAAATATTTCTAAAAATTTATCTTAATATTTTGAGTTATAATAATTATGTATAAAGTACAGGGTGGTCATAATTTGATGGTTTCTTATGGGAAATACAGTTTCTGTTAGATTTAGAAAAAAACTAATATACATCGGCAGGGCTTGATTTTAAAATAAACTCGATTGGTGAAACCCCAGTTATCTGTTATCTTTTTCACGATATTCGTCATTTTTGAAAAGATAGAGATTCCTTCAAATAACTATAACTTATTTGTAACTGAAAATATTGAGGTGGGGTAAAAACTTTTTTATGGGGAATCCAATTAAGACATTAAATTTTGTACAACGCTTAAAGGTGGAATGTTTTAAATGCTTCAACATAAAAAATTGCTAATTTTTTTGAAGGCTTAGCTTTAAGAATTACTTATCGATTGTCATGGTTATCATGACAACTAGGCTTGTTAGCTCGCTTTTGTTTAAAATTCGCTAAGTGCCTTATTATTTTGGTTCACAATTTTAAAAATACCTAACTATTCAAACGATGAGAAATTTGATATGTAGAAAATATTTGTTGAATGTCGTGAAGACTTAAATTTGTCTCATAATCGCTATTTGGAATTATATCCGGAAAGACCTGAACCTGACAAACGCATTTTTTCTCGGTTTGAAGTGTTTTTTTCCATATTATGTATTTTAGATTAAAAACACGGCTAATTCAATAAACCAAAACCCAAAATTAAATATGAAAAAAAAATAAAGATGATGAAGAAATTACATTATTGGGATGTACCGAAGCAAATCATAATATATCAACCAGAGAATTAGCGGTAGAAACAGGGTTGAGAAGAATATACTGAAAAACATAAATACCATCTTTATCAATACCGAAAACAACATTTTTTAAGCGTAAACGATAAGCAGAGAATACTGGAATTTTGTAATTGGTACGCAGAACAAATTAGTCAAAATTGTAATTTTTATACTAAACATAATTGGTTTAAAAAGATCACTTCGTAAAATTATTTTAACGATACAAAGTGTCCCATTTTACGGGATGCCAAAAAATATGTTTTTTTAATGGAACATCCTGTATCTTTCAAGGTGTTCTGGGGTAGTTTCTCAACCTCTACATAGTCATTTAATAATTTTTTGATTTGCTGCCAGTGTTGCCAACTTATAATTGTTTTTCTAAAAAAATTTCCGTTAACAGGCTTCACTTTAAAACACATAGCGACTTTGTTTTAAAAATTTAACTAATTTTAGCACCGACGTTAGACCCGATAAAGGTCAATATCTTAATAGTGAGAAATTTAGATTATGTGCCACTGGGTGTTCTAAAAAATGCAAATTTCTTAAAACTCAAAAGGTCATAACTAATTTTATTTAAATAAAATGAATAATTTTGCTATAAGATAGTATTTTTACTTCTCTTTGATTTTTACTAAAGGTGTCTTATGCCTAAACTCCATACTTTTTGAGATTATATTTTTTACTCTGAAGAAGGCCGGTGGTGGAAAATAAATTGCATTCTAGTAGAAGCCACATGCCGACGTCTCTTCACATTCTTTGCAAGATCATATCTCAATGAAATCTTTCGAATCACTGGATTGGCAAGAACAGACCCACTAAGTAACCGGCTAGATCTGACAAAACTAAACTTTTTTGTAGAGATATGTAAAAGAAATGGTGTATAATGATCCACCAACAACACCAATAGATATGCCATAAAATAGTGGACTCGTTTGCAAGCATTTCACCTTAAATTTTGAAGAGAATGGAAAGGTTTTTTCAGTAGTGAATCAATTGATGGTTCAATGAAAATAAAAGACATTTGGAACGCTTATTGTAGTCATTTCTTCAATTTTGTTTATTTTTACAGTTTTTTTAATGTGTTCAATTATAATTATATTATATTTATTTTAAAAACACTTTTAATTTGGTCACAAGCCTGAAGAAGCACCTACCTGGGGTGCAAAACGTTGCGTCTTCCATAACTAGACTTTCTTTATTCATACATTCGTCGCACTTTCCATAAGGAGTTCAGGGGTCTTAATTCGCTCCTTGGCTATAATTTTCATTGGTTCAAGAAAAAAAAATTATACCACTAATAAACTAATTAGCATTTTTCGTGATGTGTTACACGTGCAAAAAGTCAAATTTTTCATTTTTTTTTGAGCTCATACCTAATTAGTAAAACATGAAAATTATGTGACACTAATTGTTGAACAAAAACTCCAAAAATATCAATTATACAAAAAAAAGAAAAATTGTTTGAAATTTTATTATCTATAAATTTTATTTTAAGGGAGAAAGCGCGTCATTTAGTTATGGAACTTCGTCTAAAACGTTTTTTCCCAACTAAGTTCAATGTTAAGCTTTATCGAATTAAATAATAAATTACGTTATATTGTAGAAAACTGTTTTTCTACAACGTACCGGTTTTTTCACTTTTTAATCAAAAAGTTCCATACATTCTTACACGTTTATTCGTATTGGACGGTATGGATTTCTGTGTGAAACGTTTGTTTTGTTTTAACATGTACATAAATAAATAAATAAATTTTGTTTTTTAGGGTGTTTATTTGGTATGTTGGTGCACTTTTCTGGGGGGTTTTAGTGTTGGGGTTTTGCATTATTGAGCGAGTAAATATTATATTGATGTAAAAACTTTTTAATTAGATATATTTTTAATTTGATAAATTTGCTTGTTGAAACTATGAGAGCAGTAAAAAATAGTGAACCATCAACGTGATAATTATTCTATGTAAGTATAAACATTAATTAATAATGATAATGTAATGAAATGAATATCGCACGCTTGTTAGTTAAAATATAGCAACTAACATGTTCTTGTTTTTTTAGATACATATTGAATGTGCATTCTTTCGTTACATTCTTTTCCAAGAATAAATATTGTATCTCTAATTAGTTAATGTGTATATGTATATATGTATATATATGTATATATATATATATATATATATATATATATATATATATATATATATATATATATATATATATATATATATAATATATAATATAATACTTAACATTAACTAATATCATGCTAATTAGTTAATGTTAAGTATATATATATATATATATATATATATATATTAATTGATCTAATTATTAACAAAACGGACCAGCATAGTTCGCATCATATGGAATTTTTTTTTATTAAGAGCTTCATTCGATGTTTTGCTTTAGCATTAATTTGTGCTTTCATCGCGTGTTTTGATAGCTAAGTTGATGTTGACAGGTTTTTCTGTTATCTCATGGTATTTGTTTTGCGTGACCGTCGAAAGTTTAGATTTGTTTTATTTTATATATGTTAAGATGTTAAGAAAATGAGTAAAAGGCGCTAGTGTAAATATTCTAGTGATATGTTTATACTATGATGTTGGGACCATTTCTTTTTCTTCTTCTTTTAGAGATTTCGTTTGCTGCTGCGGCAACATCCTCAGTGACGTGTTGTAAAACACGTTTTAAATTTCTGAGTCAATATCACTGTCGATGCCACTGAAAATGTTTACCGCAGCAGCAAACGAAACGTCTGAAAGATGTTCCAACATTAGCTCGGAAACTCATAGTATAAATAGAGACTCCTGCCGTATAAGTCGTGCTGTTTGTATATTGTCATGAATCAAGTGAAATTCCTAATTGTTCTTAAACCTAAATTTATGTCTCTTTATTAGACATATTTTGGTATGCCTTCTGCCAGTCAAAATGTAAATTAGGCTCCTCATGTTTTTTATTATAACAACTATTTAAATTTTGAGGCATGGTATCGTGGATCAAACAGAAAAATCACATTTAGAGTTCCGAAAATTTGGAAAAAGTCTACTAACCATACAACTAATTGTTACTTCTGCCATGTCAATTTATCAGTTTACAAAAAGCTAACTGATTAAATAAAAATAAAATATTCGGATCGTCGTTCAATAAGTGCCCCAGTCCTAAATGAAGAATCTTTCCCCATTTCGTTGCCACCAATTACTGTGGCATCTATCAACAAAAGATATTGAATCAAACAATCCTGACGAAACGTTCGAGCCAGATGAGGAATCATATTTTCTAAATCTACCCGATTCGAAGATCTTGTAAAGATCTGGGTTTATCCGCAGAAAAGGCAATGGAGTTTACTGGATAGAGAATGAAAAACTTTTGTTACAGAAAACAACACGAAGTCTTCCCACATTTTTGCAATAGATGAAGTTCACTGTACTGATAATACTGGTCTTTTTTGAGGAAATGAGCATTATTTATAATTCTGATGAATGGCCGCTTTGTCGACAGTCCTTCGAAAAATAGCACAGTGCAACAAAAAAAAATCAATTTTACCGCTCAGGGTCAGGACCTGTATGCCCCGTCTCTAGGGGTCAAATACGTCTAGAAAATCCGTATGGGACCTCTGAACATTGGAAATATTTTGCAAAACATGAAAATGAAGTTTTTTTTGTAGAAAAATCGAAAAAACCCACTAAAATTACTTTTAACGCGGTTTTGTGGCATGGGAGTGACTTTTTCAGTATTGTGTGGTGCTTACATTGCAGATGGGGACCCAAGCAAAAGCCAACAGTATGGCTCTTTGTTATATTTTGTCAAAAACTGTACTTACACTGCTCATCTTTGTAGATTTTTGTTCAAAATAAGGCTATTTTGACAAATGTGAAAAAAAAAATTTGCAATACCCGAAAAGTTGCCGGATTTTGGCGGAAACGCATGAATTGATAGCTAAACATCGTGCTTTTTTCGAAAAAATATCAAATTTTAGGTGCGCACATAAAAAATACGGTTTCCGTGAATCAGACAGATTTCAAATACGATTTGGTTTTAATGTATGGGGCGGAATAATTTATAAGAAATATTTTTGTTCTTCAATTATTAGACGTTTAAAATTTTTATTAGACTTGACATGAGCGGATATTGTTATTTACTTAAATTTAGTCGTAAATTTACTTTTTATTTCATATTTTGGCATTGTAAAATATTGCAATTTTCGTTTCTTCTTATTTTTAGGTTATAATCCTGATTTTCTCCCCTTACTCTTTACACGATTAAGAAAAAATAATGTATTTTTTAATGAATAGGTACAAAGTTCAATATGGCGGCCATTAGAAAAGTCAAAGTTGATGATGTTTCTAGAAAACCGAAGCATCGAAAAACAATATTGGATTCACAGTACAATTTAGCTTAAAAAGCGCTTTAAAGATGTTTTACAGTAATAAAGTTATATTGACTTTTTAAAAATACAACATTTTACTTTTTCAACATATCTGACAACACCGTACTTTTAGAACGGTTCCTTAAACGTCATCATTCTTCAAAAATAATGGACTAAAACTTTACATTTTCTGCTTCGATTTGACCGTCTTGTGCTTCATTATTCTAAGCAATTGTAACCAACTCTTTATTAATCTCCTATATAACATAGTTTCCAATTTTCTTCTTTTCAAATTCTTTTTGCTTCGTTTAATTATAATTTCTTTGCCTTTTTCTTATATTCTAGGTTTACGTTTCTCTTACCGCTTTCTATATTTTATTTTAATTTTTCAAACCTCTTGTTTATGATATCAATAAATTGGTTATTATTCAACTGTTTTAGATTTTTTGTCAACTTTTTTAGAATACTTATTA
The DNA here is from genome assembly GCA_030710515.1 of Abscondita cerata. Classification (NCBI taxonomy): domain Eukaryota; kingdom Metazoa; phylum Arthropoda; class Insecta; order Coleoptera; family Lampyridae; genus Abscondita; species Abscondita cerata. The sequence continues at coordinate 127,303 of JALBCR010004437.1, forward strand.
ATTTTTTGTTTGTTTCTTTTTCATTTCCATTAGTGCTTTCGTAAGGTCACACATTTCTTCCATCTTTTTAATGAGTTTGTGATTTTTATTTACTTGTTGCCGGTGCCAAAATGTATACTGTAAGGCCTTTTTGTAAACGTTTTGTTTTTATTTTTATTTTATTTAGCATTGAACGTTTAAAAAAATACGTAACTTTTTTTTCTTTCCTATTTAGTCCAGTATGCAGAGTCAAATTTTACTCCAAAGCAAAGAATCAGTTGTAGTTCAAATTTAGAATTTAGAAAAAATTGGGTTACCAAAAAATCGGCTACCAAAGACAAAAAAAATGTGAGTTTAGTAGGTATTCGAAATATAGTTTTTTGGGATTTTCTCGTAAAATGTTGGAACTAATGTAAAATGACTTCTGTGGAAAAGGATGCTATAAATGAAATAATTCTAGAATTCTTGAAATGCGGTACATGAGGTTATGTTAGGTTACGAATTTATTTTTCAGGAAAAATCATCATTTCTCCAGCTGAAAATGATGCGAATGATTTTGAAAGTGCGAAAAAATGTTCTGAACTATTCTGTAATGATAAAGAGAAAAGGAAAACTATGTTTTGGACTCAGTTACTTATCGATGAACATAATGATCTTCTTCATCTATCTTAACATTCTCCGGGTTTTCATCAGGACCATTATGGAATTGTCATCAATAAGCACACTGGAGTTCGTGCAGGAATTAAAATTGTAAGATTTACACAGAGCAGTGCATGCTAAACCAGTTTTGTGAGACAAGCAAGATTTGCCAACACACCCTTTCATTTTGAAGGGCAGGCTACTGCATGATTTTGGTTGGTACAAGAATGATGACTCTGTGAAAGTGCTGCCTCGCTGCATGAAATGTTGGTGGCAAAGTAACGATAATTGTCAATATTTATTTCTAAACTTGGAGCATTGTATAAAGCTAATAAAGCAATAGATCCTATTTCAAAAATTTCTTGTTGAGTTCGATTTGGTTTTGAAAACTTCAACAGCGTCTTTCACCATAAACTTTTTTTACTTTGTGTCTTAAAAGATTTGATTATTCCATTTTCCCTTTCTTAAAAAACAGCGAAGATTTTTCCGGCAAGAAGGATATTCACAGAGATTTCTTGATGAATAATATGTTTTCTTGTATTCCCTTTGACTTTAAATATTTTTTTGGGTCAGAAGCACGAGGACGTCGACAGCTATTTTCTCGTATTCCCTTAGCACACACTTTACGATTTCTAAGTGTGCATTAATTAATTCACACCGAGATTGTCAAGGTGTGTACTATACAGGACTCCAAAATTTACTGCGCATTAGTCAGGAATTATTCTTTGCAATAATGGTTAACCCACGGCTGGACCACAAATTAAGGCAAATTTGGCAGATTTTATTTAGGGGGAGGTTGGGTAAAACAGAATGGTCTGGTAAAACAGGATACCCTGTTATATTTCAAAACATGCAGTACGATGTATCGGATATGACCGTAAATGATAACTCTCGGTACCTACAGATGGCCAGCAAGTCATCTACCAACTCTAGTTTCACTCTAGACAGCGTAAGAGGTGGATGTGTCGAATTGTGAGGTTAAACAAAATATTTAGCGTGCTTTCAAACGGTGATTTTTAGTTTACAAACAAAATTAATTGAAGGTGAGTAGATTTAGGGGATACTGTGTTTGTTTACTATAGTTATGTACAATAGGTTCTAGGAATTTGTTATGTTTGTTATTAAAATATAGTCACATATTTTAGCAATCCACAGTTGGGTAAAACCGGACACTGTGTGGTTGGGTAAAACGGTAAAACGGTGAAATGTCTTTTTCAGGCTAGAATTCCAATGGGAAAGTATACAAGAAAAACGCAAAGGCAGTCTTGGGATGAGAACAGTATGCGTCAGGCTGTTGAGGAGGTACTGGAGGGAAGAATGGGGTATCTCAAAGCTTCTAAAGAATATGGGATTCCTCGTACAACTATTGAAGCAAGGGTGAAGAAAACTAAACAGGGTGTTCTTAACAGAGAGGATTCAGCAAAAAAAGGACTAGGACGTCATAAACTTGTTTTTAGTCCTGCTCAGGAAAAGGAATTAGTGGAATATATTTTGTGTATGGAATCACGCATGTTTGGTTTAACTCTCAATACATTAAGATGTTTGGCATTTGAATTAGCAGAACGCAACGGCTTGCCTAATAGATTTAATAAGAGCAAGAAAAAGGCTGGTAAAGCATGGCTGTATGCTTTTCTCAATCGGCATCCGACTATTAAACTTCGATCTCCTGAACCAACCTCACTAGCTAGGGCAATGGGTTTCAATAGGCCTTCCGTAAACAAATTTTTCTCGCTGATTACTGAAACGATGGAGAAACACAAAATACCCCCTGAGCGTATTTATAACGTCGATGAAACAGGGATTATGACAGTACCAAAAAACGGTCTAAATGTTTATCATTGCGTGGAAAGCGACAAGTTGGCTGCTTGTCTTTGGCTGAACGTGGAGTTCTGGTTACAGTAGAGATCTGCATGAGTGCTAGTGGTGCATTTATGCCACCGTTGTTCGTTTTTCCAAGAGCTAGGGCAAAGCCAGAACTGTTAGATGATGCTCCCCTGGTAGTACAGCTCATTACCATCCTTCAGGGTGGATGCAAACGGAAATATTTTTAAGTTGGTTCGATAAATTCATTGCTTTTTCCAACCCTTCTAAAGAAAATCCAGTTCTTTTGCTTCTAGATGGCCATGTCACCCATACCAAGAATATAGAGCTAATTCATAGAGCTAGGGATAACGGTGTTGTGTTACTGTGCTTTCCACCGCATATAACACACCGTCTACAACCACTAGACGTAAGTTTTATGTCACCACTCAGCTCATATTACAGTTCAGAGGTCCAGAGATGGATGCAACAACATCCAGGCAGGCCAATTACTATTTCTCAAATAGGCAAACTTTTTGGAAATGCTTTTATGAAAGCCGCTAGCGTCCAAACCGCAGTTAGCGGATTTAGAAAAACGGGGATGCAACCACTAAATACAGAGATCTTCCTAGACTGGATGTTTGAACCGGCCGAGACTACAAATAGGCCCACTCAAGGGGAAATAAATGATAACCAGTTACCAGAACCTAGAAACTCTCCACCTAGAACACCATTGAGAACACCACCGAGAACACCACCAAGGACACCACCAAGAAGTTTACCGAGATCACCCCTGAGAAAACCACCAAGTACAACACCGATTCCTACAGAGCAGTTTTGTGCAAATTCGACTCCTTCATGTTTCCATACCAGGCAGAATTTTGTTATAACGCCACAACAGGTTGTTCCAGTTCCTCATTCTGAACGAAAATTAAATCTAAATGAAGCCAAAATTAAAGGAGATACTGAAAAAACAGCCCATATAGCCATACTAAATAAAAAAGGCAAAATAAATGACAATGGGATGACGACTAGAACAGTAAATAACGCAAATAAGAAAGACAGTAGCAGTGCAAAAGAAACGAGCGTGAGAGACAAAAAACAAAATGATACCAAGGGTCAAAAAATATTAAAAGAAAGAAGTTGAGAAAAAGTGATGATTCAAGTTCAGAAGATGAATGCGAAGAAGCAGCCTGTATATTTTGCAACGAACTTTATTCCAATTCTAAGGCAGAATAAGGTTGGATAAAGTGTCAACATTGCAAAGGCTGGGCCCATGAAGCTTGTGCGGGAGTGGGGAAGACGAAGACGAAGTCTTTACCTGTGACTTCTGTCAGTAACATATTTAAATATTTTTTGTTAACCTTTCCTTTTATATTATTAAGAATAATAATAACTTTTCTTTATTTGCCATGTTGTGTCTTATTTGCTGGGGACTAAACGTTATGGAAACTATAAAAACTAAAGTATCCCGTTTTATCCACCTTGTCGGATAAAACGGGATACTTGCTGCTTTTATTATACATTTTTTTGTCGTGTGGCTTCTGTTTTTGCATAAAAATGGTATCAATCCAAAGCCAATTAATAACTGAAACTGGAGCAAAAAAATAGTCCCCAGCATTGCTTTATTCAAGAAGTTATACGACCTAGAACACTAAGTATCCCGTTTCACCCAACTTTCCCCTATGTTGTATTTTAGGGCCACATTATCCTGGGGCATGCTTAATAATTAAAATCAGAAGAAAAATCTATCCGGCTTTAATTCATATGTTTACTTGGTTCTGATAACCTCGCGTATACAATAGTTTCAATTTAAAAAAAAACTGAGTTTTCTGACTTTTTATACATTTTTGGCTTTGTAAGGTAACTGAGATTACTTTGGATAACTGCAACAATGCCAGTGTGTTGCTCGAAACACAAGTTTGAAACCGTACATTATATTTTTCTTGTAAGAACTCTGTGAAAGTTTTTATTTAATTTTTATAGGAAGAATTGCCAAGAAAATATAAAATAGTAAAATCAGACATCAGTCAATTATAGTTTTCTTAGGGGCTAGATGATCAAGAAGTTTCTTAGTAGTTTCAAATTATAAATTATAGTTTGAGCTAAAGTATATACATTAATAAGTTAATGTCACAATTATCGATATACTGAGATTTTCATAAATTTCAGACGCTCTGTGTTACAGCGTAGCAGAGTTATAGAAAAAGAGAAAAAAGCACAACGAGTCAAGAAAGATCCATATTTTTTATTTGTAATTGAAAACCGAGGATTAAAAGAAAATAAATCTGTTTGATTTTTTCTTTCCGACTTCTTGTAGCAGAGTTATAGGAAATCTAATAAGCGCCGTTACCAGAAATGGTATTGGCGGCAGTACCGCGGTTTTAAAACAGCAGCTCTGCGTTCAAACAGTTTTTGTAGGAAAACAAAGGAAATTATGAAAAAACTACCAAATATATTTTTTAAACAAAATTAAATGATTTTTTCCTTGTTAAAAAATACTTTTTGAACAAATTGAAAAATTTAAATTATGCTTTTATTGCTTTAAATTATTTTATTTATTTATACATTTTAACTATTTCACAGACCATTGTGCAGTTATAATTATTAAAACATTCTGACATAATTTTTTGAAAGTTTTATTTATTTGCATTCAATACGATTACAACCAATTATAAAAATTATATCATTAGCGGTAATTACATAAAAATTTAATTTTAGTTTCCAGAAATCACATAATATAAACAATAACAATAAACAAGAAAAGTTTTAGTATTTAAATAATAATTTTGAGGTAACGTACCTCACTTTCTAAATTTTTAGTAAAATACTTTCTTCCATTTCCAACTTAACTTGTATAATGTTTTTTAATATATTGGAAATGCTAATTATTGAAGGTTAAATTTATTTTAAAAAAAAATTATAAAATTGGAACTCCATAGTTTGTAGCTGGTGGTACTAAATGTGTATCTAATCCTTTAAATCTAAAAATGGGCAATGGTAATGAAATTGATCGTTGAATGATTTTGGGAGAGGGTGCTGGATATGGTGCTGATATTTGTGGTGGTCCATATGTGGAAATTGGAGTTTCGTATTTTACTGGATAAGTAAAAGGTTTTTGAGTGTAAACTGGAGGATAAGGTGCTTCATATTTTGGTGGGTATGGTAATGGTCGTTTTGTAGTGCTTGGCGGTTGTGGGGCCGGATACGGGGCTGGATATGGAAGTGGTTTCTCAGTTGATGGTGGTTGTGGGGCGGGGTAGGGACCTGGATAAGGAGCTGATGGTGGGTACGGAAGTGGTTTTTGTGTTGTTGTTATTGGTTGTGGCGCAGGGTACGGAGCTGGATAAGGAGCTGCCGATGGGTACAGAAGTGGTTTTTGGGTTGTAGTTGTTGGTTGAGGAGCTGGATATGGAGCCGCTGGAGGGTATGGCTGTGGTTTTTGAGTTGTTGGTTGAGGAGCAGGATAAGGTGCTGGTGGATTCGGTAGTGGTTGTTTAGTCGATGGTTGCGGTGCAGGGTATGGAGCTGCTTTTGAGGTGCAAAAATAAAATTGGATAAGATTGTATTTCCTTTGGAAGGCCGTATGTAAGAATTGGTTCTTGATATGTTTTAGGTAGTGGTGAAATTGTGAGTGTTGGAGAGGGATAAGGAGCCAAAATAGGAGCTGGCGTTGATGGAGGCGGTCCGTATTCTTGTTGTGGTATCGGGTTTGATGGGTACGGTAAAGACTGTTCAGGTGGTGCGTATTGCTGAGGTGGTTGAGTGGCGGGATATTCTTGAGAAAGTTTTTCCGGAGCACCGTACACCGGACTTGATTCTGATGGTTTAGGTGGTGGTCCATATTCTTGAGTTGGAACACCGTATTCAGGTGTTGGATCGGCTGGTTTTGATGGTGGTCCATATTGTTGTTGTGGTTCAGGGTATGGAAGAGATAGTTGTGGTTGAGGTGGTTGTGCGGGAACACCGTATACTGGTGTTGGTTCTGCCGGTTTAGGTGGTGGACCGTAGGATTGCTGCGGTGTTCCGTACTCTTGAGTTGGTTGTTCAGGTACTCCGTATTCTGGTGTTGGCTCTATTGGTTTAGGTGGTGGCCCGTATTCTAGAGTAGGTTGTTCAGGTATCCCGTATTCGGATGCTGGTTCTGATGGTTTAGGAGGTGGTCCGTATTCTTGAGTTGGTTGCTGAGGAACACTGTATTGTGGTGTTGGCTCTGCCGGTTTAGGTGGTGGTCCATACAGTTGAGTAGGTTGTTCAGGTACACCGTATTCGGGTCTTGGTTTTGATGGAGTAGGAGGTGGCCCGTATTCTTGAGTTGGTTGCTGAGGAACACTGTATTGTGGTGTTGGCTCTGCCGGTTTAGGTGGTGGTCCATACTGTTGAGTAGGTTGTTCAGGTACACCGTATTCGGGTGTTGGTTTTGATGGAGTAGGAGGTGGCCGTATTCTTGAGTTGGTTGCTGAGGAACACTGTATTGTGGTGTTGGCTCTGCCGGTTTAGGGGTGGTCCATACTGTTGAGTAGGTTGTTCAGGTACACCGTATTCGGGTGTTGGTTTTGATGGAGTAGGAGGTGGCCCGTATTCTTGAGTTGGTTGCTGAGGAACACTGTATTGTGGTGTTGGCTTTGCCGGTTTAAGTGGTGGTCCATACTGTTCAGTAGGTTGTTCAGGTACACCGTATTCGGGTACTGGATCGGATGGTTTAGGAGGTGGTCCGTATTCTTGAGTTGGTTGCTCAGGAGCAGCGTATTGTGGCGTAGGCTCTGCCGGCTTAGGAGGTGGTCCATACTGTTCAGTAGGTTGTTCAGGTACACCGTATTCTGGTGCTGGTTGTACAGGTTTTACTGGTGGTCCGTATTCTTGTTGTGGTTCGGGATATGGCTGAGATGAGGGATAAGGCAGTTCATATACTTGAGACGGTTGCGTAACCGGACTAGGCGGAGAATACGCAGGTTCCAAAACGTACGATACACTCGGCAGTTCAAAAAAACTCTGTGGTTCATGTAAGTTAAAGCTTAAGGAAGATTGTCTGAATGATATCGGTGCCTCGCATTGTGCTTGTTCTGCTATAATTCCTATAGCTAACAAACAAATCTGAAACAAATTTGCTCTGTGGTTTGTGATACAAGAAATGATAAATAGTACTTACCCTAAATAGTGTCATAGTCACTACACCTTATAAAAATAAACATTAAATGACAGAGTTAACAAGAAATATTGTTATATATAGACAAGTAAGTAAAACAAATTAGCGAAGCACCTACAGGTAAAAGTGCATAAGGTATTTAACACTTTCAAATCGTTCATCAACTAATTACATAAGCATATAACTTTAAAAATACATTTTTAACTAATGACTACTATACCAAAACATACCTATTCAGTTTTAATTCTTTCAATTTAAATAATCGGTATTTACAATATTTTTTTAAAGCAATGTATTCGAATTCTTTTTTGTTCATATGTTTGGATAGTAATGGGAAAAAATTTGAAACAAATAATCGACTTTAAATAAATTTTTGGTTAACTTACACTTTTTAAATGAGTAAATTCGGCATAGTGTATTTAGTCTGCAACAATGTGTAAATTTGAATTTTTTCATTCGAACAACTATATTAGCTACTGATTTTCTTTGTCTAATGTTATCAAAATAAATTAACATACAGAGAAAGCTATTAAAGAAAGTTTTCCCAATTCTATTTGCAGAAGGGTATTCTACCATTATAAATTTTGATTTAATTATTGATTGTGGTAACACAGGTTTTTTTTAGATGGATTGTTTGTAAATTACGTAATCGGTTTTTTTACAACGTACAATTTTAACTTTCTGTTGTTGTCTGTGGTTTTTCCCAAAAAAGTAACGACAAACCTGCACATTAAATCTAATGATAACATCAAATGCGTAAAGGTTTAATGAACTATAACTTATGTAAAACTTAAAATTAAATTTTATAACTTACAGTGCACAATTTCAAAATATCTTATAAATCAATTACGAATCAAGAAACAAAAAGCAATTAATCTTGGGGTGGACGGTAAATCTTACAAAGAACAAATTTTTTTACATATTCGTATTATAAGAGATTAGTTGAACAGTTTATCCTTGAAAATATTTTATTATACAGGTGGAGAAGATCGAAAGTGATGAAGAAATGTGTTACACCATCACAACATCTAAATCAGTATATGGAAAAGAAGAAGGAGGTGTTAAAATGCACCTGATTTATACCAAACATGATTGTAAAGAATGATCCCAACTTAAATTGGAATAACTACATTAAAAAGTTTGAGGTTAAGGTCACCTATAAATTAAAGAAATTATTGTGTTCAAAACAATCTTCTCCTCCATCACAACATTTAAATCAGTACGCAGAAGAACGATCATGGTATACAAATAAAGACGCTGCTAGAAGAGGATAACTATAGTTAGAAAGTCATATAAATTAATAAAGTATTATAGCCTTCAAAAAATATCAACTAACACCATCATATTAATAGGCATTGTAAAAGGAGTATGGTGTTTTAATAATCTTAATATAACTAAAACCTACACATGAAGAAGGTGTTTTTTATGTGTTAATGTTTTTCTTCAACTTCAACTTGTGTATAAATCAGATTATTTATTTTTCCCATCTTCTACTAATCAACATTTTTTATTTTTTTTTATTTTTTTTTAATGTGGGCTTTCAAGGTCCTTGTATAATAATGTGAAGTTTTTTGAGTTCTGCAGTTTTCGCAGATTTTTCTTGACTTTTTGCTGCTCATCTTGTCAGTTTCTTCAGGCGGTTTGTTAAGGTTTCTAATAAGTCTTCAGAAATCCCCTAAAGAAAGTGTCAATTGTAAAATGTCAAAATAAATTTAAAACTTCCGCAGAATCCGATAAATTTTACATCATCAAACATTTCAAACTTTTCTTCTACCATACTCCATTGGAGAACTAACGAATAACTCAATTTTTTTAAGTTTAAACCTGAATAATCTTGGAAATGTTACATGGAGGAGTTGTAATTGATATTGTATAGTCTACCAAATTGATTGTTCATGTGGAAAGGTCTACATTGGTCAAACCGGGCGCAACATAAAATGTAGATTAAAAGAACATCACGGAGACGCCAAGTCCAGAGCGAGTAGATAAATCAGCAATCGCAGAACATCTACACGAAAAAGGAAAACACATCATCAACTTCGAGGAAGCTAAAGTTCTATCAAGGACTAACAACTACTATCCAAGGATAATCAGAGAATCCTTAGAAATTATGAAAAATAAAAACAACTTCAATCGAGAAGATGGTTACCGAATAAGCAACACGTGGAAACTAACTCTTCACAGAAACAAAGAAAACAAATGTCGCCACAAAAATTAGTCGATACCAAACAGAAGATCTACCAACCATCGAAAACCAACCACCCGTCACTGATCGACCTTAACCAACCGTAACGGAACATAGGTATATAACGAGGAGCAGAAGACAACAACATCAGTCTTTAGAGTAACTTCTGAAGAAGCTAACAGCATGGTTAGCAAAACGTCAAGCAGAGAACGTAGGAAGGAAGGACGAACACGGCTCAACCCGGAAGATAATAACCTTAGTAATAATCAATACTAATAGTTTGTAAAACTGCAGACTTAATAATCAAATTTTATTTGTATTTTCTACATTATACTATTTCAGTTTACGATACACCTTGTCTAAAACAATAAATCCACACGTTCTCTTAAAATTAGCAAAACTTAACATTTTTGGCCTTGGTTATACATACTTCAATTCTTAGGTAATTATACAGATACAGATTTGGATTTGGCATTTCGAGTTAGAAAGATGATTGACACTATACTATAGGAATTATACTTAAGCTAATCCCACTCTATCATTTAGTCTACTTGCTACGTATTAGAGATAATCTTTGGCCTTGAAAAATTCACGCCACTGAGATGCTATTACGAGAGACACAGAATAGCGGAATAAATTAAGTAAAAAGATGTCCAAAGAATTACTTCTAGAGATAGTTTAAAGATTTTGTTCCTTACGTTTCACCGATATATTTTCATAATAGCAAACGACTTAAGTAAAATTTTGAAACACTAAATTTATGACCCATCTAGTACACAATAAAAACGTAAAGATTGATAAAAATGTAATAGAACAGGTTAACAATTACAAGTATTTAAGAATAGAAAACAATAATCAAGAATGCAAGGACAACTTTAACTTAAGCAGACTGTAACTAAATTTAAAGTTACTCAAAGAACGATGGAGATAGTAATACTGGGAAAATAATTTAATTTAGACAAAGAGGAGAATTAGAACCAAATCTCCCCACGACGAGGACTATCGCCATTAGCTTCAAAGTTCAAACATTATCTCACGTATCCCATAGGACCACTTCTCCCACACTTCTCCGAAACAAGTCGCAGCCGTGATCAAAAAGCTAAAACCGTGCAAAACTACAGGAAAAGATTACCACAATCTTCAAAATGCCGACATTATCTTCCTATTAAAACCCGGTAAAGACCGCACGATGCCCCAGAACAAACCAATCAGTCTTCTCCCGACTTTAAGCAAATTATTTGAAAAAATAATTTTGTCACACTACAAGAATAGGTTGACGATTTTCAACTAATCCCACCAGAACAGTTTAGTTTTTCGAAACTGAATTCATCTTCCAACATGCTCTTTGCGTAATAGATGGCTTCAACAACAGCGACGACGTTTTCTGAGAAAACGAGGTTAAATATCTTGATCTGACCCTCGACAAAAAATCTGGAAAACGCTCATTATCCGAAAACAAGTTTTTGTCTGAAGATGACTTCATATTTATTTTAAAGTCAAAACCGCCCACAATTAATAAACAAATATTTAAATCTCAGAATTGTCATTTTATTAATTTTATGTTGAAAAATTCTTAGTAATAAGCTTGATAGGACTTCGAATCGGTCACTTATAAAATAAAAATTTGTAGAAGACAATATTATTAAGTATAGAATAAAGAGGCAGAATACCAAACACATTCTCATCATCACATTTTCATTTTCAGCGTTAGTTACTCCATTTATATACATACGCTTCTCAATTTGTTTCCATTCTATACGATCGGTTGTCGTTGACGTCCACTAATTTTTGCAGTTTTGAGCATGTTATCTCTTTTCCATCTTGTTCTAGAGCGACCACTTTTTTTTCTTGGTTCCCACTTACCCACTTTTCGTACTCATTTATTTCCATAAGGTGCCTTGCCCATTATCATTTCAATCTTGCGATGCGGATAGGTATAATTTTGTTTCTAATCTTATCTTTGGATTCTATCTAGTAGCCTTATTTTTAACATCGACCTCTTCATTGCTTTTTGTGAAATACATCTTTTTCATAATTACCTCCGTAAGGAACCACCTCTCTTTGGGGTTTATGAGTGCCCATTTCTTAACAGTATCAAACGCCTTCTCAAAGTCAAAATCAAACAACAGTAACAAAGTCGTTCGCATATGGTATATCACAAAAGCTGAATGGAAACTGGTAAGTCATTTAGCTAGATCGAATGATAATATATGGATGAAAAGGCTTTCAAAGTGAAAGCTTGTGAAGCATTATAGAAGTAAGGTTATAGAACCCACACATTAGATAAACAATGCATAGGATGGAAGAAAAACATTTCGGCAGACTTTCACTTCGCCCCGATACTAATAAATGTGTAAGAATGTATAGAGAGTGTGGAAGGATTGATCTAAAAAGTGAAAAAAACCGATTCGTAGTGAAAAATACACATTTAAATAGTTTCCCAAAATTGACCTCAAAATGCTGACACTAGTCGGGGCTTTAAATCATTATCACAGAAGAGTTCGACGATATTTAAACAGAAACTTTAGTGAGTGTTGGATTAGAGGAGGAGAACCAGTTGCTTAGCCTCCAAGTTCACCATGTCTGATCCCGATGGATCATTTTCTCTGGGGTTACATAAAGGATATTGTTTATAAACATGAAGTAACTAATAAAGAGGATATGAAAACAAGAATATAAGAAATGCATTTGCAACAATTACTCCCAAAGTGTTAAGTAAATTTCGAAATTCATTTTTAAGAGAACAGACAAGTGCTTAGAAGTAAACGGTAGGAATTTTAAAAATTTGTTAAAAGAATACAAAAATAAAATTCTATTGTTAACAAAAAGCTGTACATATTTTCATATTCATGATTAAGTTGATTTTTTTTACAGTTTTAATGATATTTTCATTGTTTGAAAGCTTAGTGCAACCTCTAACAAATGACAGTACAATATACAGCGGGTGTTTTATTAAAAAAAATTGAGATATTTTTTAATTAGAGTTTCGTTTTGCCCTGTATTCCAAGAGATACAAAATACAACTTTCACCAAATTTTGATAATTCTATCTTCTACCATAACTGCGCAATCGTACTAGACCAAACCTTTGGAACACCCTGTATATCCAGTGTGTCGTATCTAAGATAAAGACACCCATGCGGAGATCGGTTCGAAAATCAAGAATAATGATAATTATAAAACTATAAAGCTGTTACATACATCGAAAGGTTGTATAATTTACATTTATTCTGTGAAAACGTGCAATTCAACATACCCTGTAAATTTTAACAAACACTGAAGAATATAACTTGATCAGATTGTGGATAGTGTTTATTAAAAATAAATGTTTGATTAACAATTTATTTAATAAAAAAAATCGTCGATGAAACGTTTACTTTTCTTTTGGTTGTATTAATTATGTTTGTACATACAGTGTGTTGTATTTAAAATAAAAACACCGCCATAACAAATTTAAATGTTTAGACAGTCATTACTCGTTACGATGATGGGACAAATTTTTTTGAAATACTTAACTGAAGTCTGAACTTTAAACTCAACCTATATACAATACAAAATTGACAAATAGGGCCCATTTTCAATATCTTGCTTCGGGTTAGAAATATCTAAAATAATTATTAGAAAAAGAATATACGTACTTTTAAACCAATATGCAGATTTTATGACTATTTTCACTATTTTGATCTGTTCTCAAAATTTAAATTTTTAATTTTATAAGTACGCTATGAAAAGTAAAAACCTGACAAATGAATAATTTAATAGTCTCACGTACTCAAATGTTTCAATAAAATAAATAACACTGACAAATGATTATTTTATTAATTTACGGTAATTAAATACGATCTACTCAACTAATTCTCATTCTATTTGAATACATTTTTTAAGTTTTTTTCTGTTTTGTCTAGCTTGTCTCGCATGGGGTACGCAATTTTTGACTGTTAATTTTATTCTAAAACATAGTTTTATCTTGATTCTTGTTCTTGTTGCGTGAACTTTGTTTTTTAACATACCCCAACAATAAAAATTGAGGGGTTAATATTAGGAAAGCTCGTTTTTTCCTGTCTAGAATACCTTAGAAAATTTTTGGTTCAACCATTTACAAAGAATTCTTGAATTTTGAACAGATGCGCCATCTAGTTGTAAATACATATCCCGCCCCATATTAAAAGGCAGATCTTCAATTCTGCCGCAAAAATCTTTTCGCTCAACATTTAATGACTGATTAAAGAAAAAAAAAGAAAATGATTCGGTCTCCTAAATCCCACACTAGACATTGACTTCTGAGGAAAGTGGTTTTTACAATTTATAACTGTGTGTATATGTGGTTGAATATGTTTTGAGACAAATCTATCCCATTAGTGCTGATTGTAGCCTTATTAGTAAACTTAATTCTTTTTAGAAAATATCTCTAGTGTAAATTTTATTTATTACCTCCTTGTTTCAATGTATGTTATATCTTAGGATTGTAGGACTTGTTGTGACAAATGAAATAACTTTGAATTTTACCTTTGTCTGTATTCAGTTGAGACAATAAATCTTGAAGGCTCATGTATGAATCTGCTCGATTTGTCACCAATTTGAACAACATTGTCAGTTTAAATTATTTACAGCGGTTTATTTTCCATGATTAATGGGAGCACGGTGGGGATGACTCAATTTAAACTCTGCTACTACGATGATTACCAAACATTCGTATTATTTCGATTTTTTTACGTAAACTTATTGGCATTTCAATTATGTGGTCTCTAAATCTCTAACTATAACGCAAAAGCTTAAAGTAACCGTTAAATCTTGATCACTAACTAAAACTCAACAATAACTAATATTTAACACTTCCATCAATTCATTATTTTTAATAACATACTAGTTATAGAATTAAAAATAAACTCCTAATAAACTCTAGTGTCGACACTAGATGTCGCAAAACCTATCGGTTAAATATTATGATTCCTCCAGTAGGGCATATAGTCGACAGCACTTGTTTGTACAATAGTGAACTTACAGTAGAGTTCTCTCTCTCCTGAAGAGTCCGTAAAGGACGAAACAGCTGTCGAGTGATTCTCAGTGTTTGTTTGCTATTGTACAACCTCTTGCGTACTTTACTGCAAGCGATTCGAAATTTTATACTTGCCAAACTGTTAGGTTGGCTATAATTATTAACGAATCGACTTATGTACTGCTTTAAATACCTGTCAACAAAGTTTGCTTACATTTACGTACGTGATCGCTTTCACGAGTCGACACTAGATGTCGCAAAACCTATATATATATATATATATATATATATATATATATATATATATATATATATATATATATATATATATATATATATACAGGGTGAGTTTTTTTCGATGTTTAGCACAGGGATCTCGGAAACTAATAAATATATATATATATATATATATATACAGGGTGTTCCATTAGTGCGTAATTCTTCCCTAGCGTCATTATTTTTAATTTTAGAGCAAAAATGCATTGGGGAATGTTTTGTAGAATCACTTAAGCTATCTTCTAAAATTATTTACAAGTATACAGGGTGTTTCCTAAGTGCTGTACTGCATTCTTTTAAACTTTTAAATGGCACCATATTGATTTTAATTTTTTATGGAGCTTCTTTTCTTCTTATTTATGATGGCATAATCGAATTTCACCCATATCTAACAGTTTAATTATATTATATATTAATTTTTTATAACTTTTTAAGAAATGCAGATGGTCAGTAAAATTGTATTTCTCAGACGTTCAGTGCAATATTCAAATTTTTTGATTAAAACTTTTAAAGGAAGTGTCAAGCTACAATTTAATTATTTTGAAATATTTTTACACTATACAGGACTATCCAAAATTTTGAAGTGAATATTCAAAAATTAAAAGTGTAATATCTCAATTTTTTAAATGGAATGGTATGTTTATTTTAGTGTTTTCATAAAGATAATTAATTATTCGTTCGATTTTCTTCAACATGTCCTATACCTAAACCTAATACTTTCCGAGTTATTCGAAATTTAAAATATTGCATGTAGGTTTTAATGTTACACTGTCACAAATAAATTGAGTTGCCTATGAAAATTGTAGGTAACAAATCTAAATGACAATTACTATTTTGTAGTGAAGCGAAAATGAATCTTTCGCAGCAAGAAATGATCGATATGATCTATTGTTTAGGAGCTAGTGAACAAAATTGTTTATTAGCTTCTCGCGTCTACGCTCAAAGATTTCCGGAACGGCGGCACCCACAAGAACTATCATTTAAAAAATTAAAAACTTCGAAACACCCGAGAGAAAAAAGAGTGGCCAATGGAGAGAATGAATTTAATGTTATTTTGTCATTAATTGAGCAGCCCCATACCAGCTTACGAAATTTAAGTAGCGAAACGGATATTAGTAAAACAAGTATTTCTCGCATTGTTAAGAAAAACAAATTTTATGCATTTTATATGCAGCTACATCAAGCCCTAAGTGAAACGGATAAACTAAATAGAGTTGCATTTTGCCAATGGGCTTTCGATAGAAATCAGGAAAACCCTGGATTTTTGAGAGAGTAATGTTTACAGATGAAGCAACCTTTCATAAAATGATAACATCAATCAACATAATATGCACTATTATGCCCAAGAGAACCGTTCTTCTTAAGAACCGTCGACGCTCAGCATAGATGGTCTCTTAATGTGTGGGGGGCATAATAGGTAATTTTGTAATTGGGCCGTACTTTTTGAAGAAAGACTAACTGGAGAAAGGTATCTTCATTTTTAAGGGAGGAGCTGGGCCAACTATTAGATGAAGTGCCTTTAAATATCCGCCAAAGTATGTGGATGCAGCATGACGGTGCACCACCTCACTATAGCAGAATGGTTAGAGATTATTTAAATGAACACTTTACTAACAGGTGGATAGGTAGAGGTAGCAATTTCAACTGGCCTGCCAACTCTCAGATTTGACAAAAATGGATTTTTTTCTGTGGGGATACATTAAAGAAATTGTGTACAAGGATGTTCCCACAACTAGAGATGACATGAAGGAGAGAATACGCGGTGCTTTTGAAAATATTCCACAAATAATATTGCAACGTGTTGGCAACTCTTTTATTGAAAGACTTCAATTATGCATTACTGCAGATGGCGGACATTTTGAAAAATGAAATTTGTTATTGTTTTTATATTTATTATTTTTACATGTTAAATAAATTAAAAAATTCCAAAACTACAAAAAAAATTGTATTAGTTTCTTTTTTACGACGTCAATTTTATTCTATTTTTTCAAAGGCTACTTAATTCATTGTGCATGAAAGTCTATTATAAAATAGCACATTTTTCAGAGCCTACTCAATAAATTGAGCATAAAAGTCAAATATAAAACGGCCATGTAACATGCAATATTTTAAATTTCGAATAACTCGGAAAGTATTAGGTTTAGGTATAGGACATGTTGAAGAAAATCGACCGAATAATTAATTATCTTTATGAAAACACTAAAATAAACATACCATTCCATTTAAAAAAATTGAGATATTACACTTTTAATTTTTGAATATTCACTTCAAAATTTTGGACAGTCCTGTATAGTGTAAAAATATTTCAAAATAATTAAATTGTAGCTTGACACTTCCTTTAAAAGTTTTAATCAAAAAATTTGAATATTGCACTGAACGTCTGAGAAATACAATTTTACTGACCATCTGCATTTCTTAAAAAGTTATAAAAAATTAATATTTCAAAAACTGTTAGATATGGGTGAAATTCGATTATGCCATCATAAATAGGAAGAAAAGAAGCTCCATAAAAAATTAAAATCAATATGGTGCCATTTAAAAAGTTTAAAAGAATGCAGTACAGCACTTAGGGAACACCCTGTATACTTGTAAATAATTTTAGAAGATAGCTTAAGTGATTCTACAAAACATTCCCCAATGCATTTTGCTCTAAAATTAAAAATAATGACGCTAGGGAAGAATTATGCATTAATGGAACACCCTGTATATATTTCTACAAAATAACTGTTAAAAAAAATTATTTTTCAAAGCTAAATTTCTTATGGCTATGATATAGGAGGGTATACAGGGTGGTTCACCGGGAACCGCCGCGATTGTTTATGGAAAAACTGTCCGTTGGAAAATTCTAAAAATTTACGTACATACCAAAGTCGACTCAACTAAAATATTTTGAAGATGGTGAAACTTCCGGTTTTACCGGACGTATGTATCAACTTGCTTATTTTAAATGGAACATCCTATACAGGGTGCCCATAATCTATCTCATAACATGGGTAACTTTCTTAATATGCAAAATAGGTAATCGGTTAAATTAGGAAAGTTGGGCAGAATTACAAGCAAAATGTTAAACTTTTTTCAAATTTGACATATGTCTTCAACTTTTTGAAATTTTGTGAAAAAACTGAAAACAGTCGATTTTTAAATGTTGTCCTGTTCCACTACTACTTACTTTAGAACTGAACTAAAAATGACACCTTATACATATTTTACGTAGAATTCGATAAAATTACTCAAAATGTCATAACCCTCTTGATTTTCGAGATATAACACAAACTTACATTTTTTAAATGACAATCATAGTTGGCTGTGATCTTATTAAATAGCTTTTGTTTTTGCGATTTCATTGATATAAGGTTTCATTGTTATTAGGTTTATTTGCTCTGACGGAGCCAAAGCTTTGAAAGTTTTCTATAATTTTTCTGACAGCACTTCGTGATGGTTTTCGTTTTTCTAAGTATCGGGCAGCAAATGTTTCACATGTTCTTGACAAAACTCTGTGGCATTCCCCATAAATCATAAACAAATTTAAAAAATCTTGGTTTGTATAGTTTAGGAGTTCCGACATGATTGAATTTATCGAACTTGATGTTATGACAGTGACAATAGTTTCTTGACCGCCAGCACAGCCAACTAATAATTAATTAACTTAAAAAAGCATCTAAGGGGTATTTGCGTTTGAAAACTGTATGTCAACAAGTACCGATTTTTCGAATAATTAATGTTATACAAACTTACCCTTATTTTGGACCACGAATGAGATAAAAATATAAAAATCGGTATGTTCCATTTGAAAAAATTGACTTTTGACGGTTTTAAAACTACTACTTTGATACCAATTTTCAAACACTCTTTATAATTTTTTTTGACAATTTTGCACAAATACTATTCAAACGGATCCCGCTTAACATAAAAAAATACACAAACTAAGTAAAAATGTTTTTGAATAGTTGATAATTCAAATTAGTTTTTGGTCTGCAAACGCCCATTTTACATAAAACATTAAATAAGTCAGAAACGATTGAGATGAGGTAGGTGTCATTGTGCATGAAATATGCCTAGAATTAAACGTAGAATCTAAAAATATAGTAATAAATAGGGTGTTCCATTTAAAATTAGCAAGTTGATAATACTTCCGGTAAAACCGGAAGTTTCGCCATCTTCAAAATATTTTGATTGACTTTGTTATGTTCGCAAATTTTCTGAATTTTCCAACGTACAGTTTTTCCAATAACAATTGCGGAGGTTCCCGGTGAACCACCCTGTATATCGTTACTTAAAGTGACTTTCATTGCAAATTTCCCACAATTCGACCTTATTTTCCGGCTTAGGAAAATTAATTTTTTTTCTTCTTTGACTTTATTGTATGATACATCGATTTATAGGTTTTTCGGGTCGCTAATCACGTTTTCTACTTCTATTTTTATCGGAAAATTTAGAGAAAACACATAAATAGAAAATTTTTGTAGGCTGAGAAAATATGGCAGAGGGAGAGGGGTCTTAAATGCGTCTACTGTATTATTCAGCACACATATACTAGGTGACATAAAAATAAGAACACCCAGTAATAATAACAATAATTCCATAGGTTTTGGTATACATGATTATTAGGGTAAGATAAGTAATTGATCAAAATGTGAAGAATAACAAAAGAAACATCAGAATGTGTCGCCTTAACACTCATTAACTCAGCTGGGCATACTTCTCATTAGATGGTCGATTGATTCCTAAGATATCTCATCGTAAGCTACCTGTATTTGATTACAGAGAACCGCTTGAGTTTGTAGAGATGCGGTAATTGGAGTAATCGTCGACCCCTTATGCCCTAGACGTGTTCAATAGGTAAAATATCCAGAGAACAAGATGGTCGTGACAAAAATTAATTTTATTTTGCGTAAATCAGTTCAACGTCACTCTAGCCACATGTGGTCGCCCATTGTGTTGTTGAAAAAAAACAATTGTTGAGAGTCCTGAGGTAGAGTGCGATTCCACTACATTTTGAACTCTAATTCAAGACGAACCAATCCACAATTGCATACGGTTTCGTCACCACACTATATTAGCTTATACTGATATTTTTGGGATACCATACATAACACTTACATTACAATACAATAATAAAAATGTTCCATACGAATAAACAAATAAATAAGCCTCTAATGAAGAGCAAAGGTAATCTACTTCCATGAACAACAAGGCGGTGACATAACTATCTACAAAAAATTGAGAATTACGTGTAGTACTACGTTGCTTTCTTACCCTTGGCCGACCATCATTTATACTTAAACAAATTCTGAATATGTCACTAAAGACCTCCGTATTTCACTACGCATTCCACTAGGCCAGTAGTTCCCAAATGCCCTAAAGTCTAGGATCCCCAAAATTAGGAATCATTAAGATGCTCAAGTCTTGGTGGCACTCAAAAATAATAAAAACTACGTTTTTACATAACATATCTGTAATAATGGTTGCTAATTATTTTAAAAAAATTTAGAAACTTATTATTTTTATTACAAATATAAACCAAATTTATACTGGATGTATACGTTTTCACCAATTTTATTTCGAAGAATGAAACACTTTTTTCTTTTTTATGATTTTTTCTAAATCCGACTGTACGAGGTCTGGCTATTAAATAACGAGACTTGTTACAAAAAAGGGTTTTACCAAATGATGTGCCTTCTTATAGGAGTATTTTTTGGAATGGACTATTAAAACTCTATGTACTAATTACGTGCCAACGTTTCGGTCAAAAGACGTCTGACCTTATCAAGGCAACGTTTGGTACGCGATATATGTTCGTTTGTCTGTATTAAGTGTTGTCCATGTTTGGTATTTTTTGATCGATTTATTTACATTTTATAATAATTGAAGCTGGATTCAAATGAAAGGAAAATACTTTTTACTATTGTAACTCCAACAATCTCTTTTTTGCCTTGATAAAGGTCAGACGTCTTTGACCGAAACGTTGGCACATAATTAATAAATGGAGGGTTTTAATAGTCCACTCCAAAAATACTCCTATAAGAAGGCCCATCATTTTTGTGGAACAAACTGTAATCAATTAAGACAGGAGATTTCATTTACAAAAAGGGTTTTATTATAAAAATTATTCTACATTCGAATGCTCCTCTTCAATATACTCCCCTTCCCTTGCCACACACCTTTCCAAACGTTTTTTCCATTGATCGAAACAGTGCTGGAAGTCTTCTTTGGTGAGGGCCTTTAGGAGCTCTGTCGTTTTTTGCTTTACCGCTTCCATCGATTCAAATCGGGTCCCTTTCAAAGCATATTTTATCATCAAAACAAAAAAATCTGACGAGTACGGCACGTGTTCGAGCACTGGAGTGCGCTTACCGGCCAAATACTGCTTCTTTATCGGCGTTTACAGCCTCAGCAATAATCCGGATGCTCATTCGACGATCTGCACGCACAATTTGGTTGATTTTGGTCATTGTTTCCGGGGTTGAAACAGTGACTGGGCGACCTGGGCGCTGGTCATCTTTAGTGCTCTCTCGGCCCTCGGAGAATTGTCTCCATAGGCCTCTTGCAACAGTTTATAGCACTCAGTCGGAGTTTTTTTTAATTTAACGAGAAATTTGAGATTGATACGTTGCTCCTGTTTTTCGTCACACATGGTTTTCGGCACAAGAAAAAAACACGTTCGTTTCAAACCGCTACTGCACAGATACTATAACAGTGACGTAAACGTGTTTTGGTACGTGCATAGAAAAGATATCTACATACTCGTTTTTTCCCCCATCCGTCTAAGGCGTCGTCTAGGCGGACAGTCTCGTTATTTAATAGCCAGACCTCGTATATTTGATACTTTTAAACAAAAATCTCTAGCAACATCCAGCCGATTTCTTTGTTACGTCGTACAAAAGGGAATTAAGTGTTTCAATGCAATTTCAGAAAGTTCCTTATATTCTGAACTTATCTTAATCCAAAATTGAATTAAATTGTTGTCGTTAAAAGTGCCTTTTTTGATATTGCAAGCAGACAAGTCAATGATCTGATGTTGAAGATTTTCTGTAAGACCTAAGTTTTTAATAGGAAAAGGATTTTTGATCCACGAATCTGCATTACTTGGAACCTGAAAATAATCCGGAAAACTTACAACTAAATTGCGCAAATGCTCACAGATACTAAATTGAACATCCTGACTAAAAATTTCTTCAGCGGATTTTAAAAACGCGTCCAAAGTAGGAAATGAACCGAATGATAATAGTTCAACGCGATTAGCCTAAATTTGTAGTTTTTTAATTGTCCCCTCTATTCGTTCTTGAACTTTAAAAATATTTACATTTTTGCCCTGTAGGTTTAAGTTCAGCACATTCAAAAAAGCAAAAATATCCGACAAGTATGCTGACATGCATAGCCAAGAAAAATCGTTAAGTCGTTCAGTTAATTGAAAGTTATTGTCGTGTAAGAAAAGCCGCACTTCATCACGTAATTCAAAAAATCGAGTTAAATCTTTCCTCGGGAAAGCCATCGAACTTCTATATGTAAAAGAAATTGAACATGCTCACTGCCAACTTTGTCGCAAATTATTTAAAATATACGAGCGTTTTCTATGAATGCAGCAATGAGTCCATATTGCGTTGGGTGCAACAAATTTTACGCACGCTAAAGACCGCTTAATTTTCTAGACATCGTACGAGCTCCGTCAGTACTTAATTTAACACACTTTTCCCATGGAACTTTAGCTTCACTAAAAAAATCATTAAGAACATTAAACACACAGTCAGCCGCGGTGCGCATTAATTCTTGTACAAATAAGAAGTCTTCGCGAATGGAGTCATTATAGTCATAGCGGACAAATGCCAACAAAATTGCCTTTTGCGAAATACCTGTACTTTCGTCCAGTTGTATTGAAAAAATTTTACAATTAAGTAATCTTAAAATTAAAGTATCTTTAATATTTGTAAATAAATCGACAATTCTCCTTTTTATAGTGTTGTTGGAGAGAGGTATTACTTGTAACTGTTTGGCAGCAGTATCATTAATCATAGTCTTACACATAATTTGAGCAGCAGGAGGAAGTAATTCCTCAGATATAGTGTGAGGCTTCCTGATTTGGCAATTAGTTCCGCAATTTGATTTTTGATTTTTTTTAAGCTCTTCTCGCTTAAGTTGAAAAAAGTCAGTAGATTTACTTACTGATTCAAAGTGTTTTGCTTGTAAATGACGCTGAAGTTTTGCGGGTTTCATACATTCATTACCACGTGGTCGACTGAAGTCTCAATAAAATCAAATTGTAAATATTCTTCACTATATTTACGCAGCTTACCGCTAGTTTTAGCAGTATTTGTTGACGTTGAGGTTTCTTATATATTTAAGTGATGTTTCCGATTCCTGAAGGTTTCATTATTTTCTTTCGATATCATCATGCGATCTTATCAAAAAACCATTTTTAACCAATGGTCCATAGTTGAAGTATTACGATTACGACACAACTGCAAAACAAAATAAAAACGTTCTAGCGCACCTACTACTAAGCATTAAAGAGCTAGAGCTAGACTAGACTGACTGACATCCGCGACATCAGATACGAGCGGCCGCGCCGGCGCGGAGCTAGACGTGGTTGCCAGATCGAGGAAAATATATTTTTATGTCTACTGTTCGGGGACCCCACAAAAATCAATCAAACCACCACTTGGGAACCACTGCACTAGGCAGCTGTTCTTTGTACCACTCTCGTCGGTTACGTCGATACCCATTAGTAAGGGCTAACACCAGGTGAGGACGATACAAAACTTCTTATGCGGCGATAAATGGTGCGCATTCCAATACGCTTTCCATGTTCGGTGAACTATTGGTCCGCAATCGCTCTTGTCGAAGTGAAACGGTCTCTTACTGCTAAAAGTTTTAGTCGGTGATCATGGGGTTCTGTGGCTCTTGGATGACTACTTGTACCCCTTGCTCTTCTTGTTTGGGTTTCTTGAAAGTATGCTTGATAAGCACACAACACAGTACTCACATACTGCTTGTTCGTACTAGTGATAATTTCTTTGAATGATAAAACGGCCTTTCTCAAACCCACTATTCGCCCTTTATCAAACTCGCAAGTTGATAAAAATTTGGGGGCTTTCTCACTATAGGCGTTGTTAAACAATCAGAGAAGTTAACATTATTGACACCAGCTAAAAAGACCGTGGCCACCTAATGTGCTAAATTTAAAAAAACTAATTGTTTGTTTATCTTACTCTATACTCAGTATACTATTGGCGCGGAATAATACAAACCTGTCAGAATTATCAAATCTCTCGTATTGCAGTGGCGTAGGTACCTGATACGTTTGGAAAATAATATTTTTAGTAGGTGAATATATTATAATAGTAAAATCTACCTTGATATGAATTATTATGTGGTTTCTTTTATTGTTTCAATCCTTACTTTGTGGAATCTACAAATTTTACTTCTAACGTATTATATACCATTATTTTTGTATCTTGGTATAATACCCACATCTACGGCTATGATTCTCGTTTCGTCAGTACCTGGGCTGATGGCAACGTGTTTGCACATATTAAACTATTGTTCTCAGACCCTAGATGGGTCGATATGCTGCAAGAGCGGCACAATGATCGTATTTTGGTTAGAATTTATTGGTATTTACTTAACCGTAGAAGTACCGCTTTCACAAGAAAATAAAGAATTATTTCAAGCAATTATGATTTATTACTCAGCGCCAATAGTATACAGACTTTAATAAACATATATACCAAAATCTATTGAAATATTTGCATAATTACTGAGGGTTCTTATTTCGATGGTACCTAGTATATATGGTTCGTTTTAAATAAATTTTAAGATACATCTATAAATGTTATAATATTTACACCTACCTAGGTTTTTTTAAATAACAATAAATTTATGGTTGTATGTTTTTTTTTATTTCCAGTTTTTAAAAATTTGTATTTACGAAACAAGAAAAATTAACTTACATAAGTACGGTTTCTGTTTGATCAAAGTTTCTGCAGTGTACGCAGTTTAAAATATGTTTATAAATATAATTAATTACTTTTAAACATACATAATTATGTCCTTACCAACAAGCTATATATCCGCTATTCACCACATGACTTTTTTTCAACGTTTCAAGCAGCACATACACGCACAAACGCACTATACTTTAAATCTCACATGTTATCACTATCTCACGCACAACATACACATCTTGTAAAATAAAAGAAAAACACTTTTTAACCCAAATTGACAAAATTTAAACGCGTATAAACACAATTTAACGTAGGGCAGGTATTGCAGGTAGTGTAGCTTAACGTTTAAACCGACATCCGTTAAACCGGAACTGCGGCCTTTTGCTGACACATTGCCATTCGACCGGAACAAACGCATTCCTAACTGTTTGTCTTTTGCAGAAAACGACACTTTCCCTTTAACATTTCGAAAAAAGGACTTGAAGACGCAATGCACTTGAAACAAGATTAAACCATTATAGTGAAAGCGAAGAAAAAAACACACAGTAATTTATACTAAATTAGTTTTTTTTAAGATGACACGTCCTTGATTTGATTTGTGTCTGTGATTAATAATGTTTTTCATAAAATGAAGTTCATTCACTTTATTTGTATGGTTAACATAGAACATGCATTTTCAGTGGTTCTACGCATCATATTGAAGAAAAATTAGAAAAAGAATCAAAGAAGCATTTTCTTTTATAGTGATGGAAAGTAAAATCAAAATAAAACAAAAATGCGTCGGTATAGTCGACCCATCGTTTTGTATTTTAAATTAATTGGTTTTGTGAAAGTCATTACTTTCAAAGAAACTGCGCAATCGATGATAATTGAACCATTTAACAATTTTGCATACTTGTAAACCTGATTGAAAGTAGATGTAAACCATTGTTGTGCTGTGCGGTATGGAAATTTTCTTTACTTAAATGTAAGTGTGTACCTACGTTGAATTTCTATTTGTCTAAACATCAATAAATCAAACATTTCGAAAGACATTGCAATATGCTGCATAATATTTGTTTTAACTTATTTACATAGATGTGAATAATATTAAAAGAAAGTGCACTTGAGATGTATTAGATTTAGCAGTATGTTTGTATATGTAGATAAAGAAAATTCAAACGTAAGGAACAAATTGAAAATTTTTGTACACACCAGCAACTTCTTAACTAAGCATTCAAAAAATTTAATACTTGAATTCAGCGAAACAAAAAGGGCTACCAATGTATAGGTTTTGAGATGTCGGTTAGAGATTTAACATACATTTCGGATGGCCACCAATCTGTAGTAAATTTCAAGGCAACGTAACGGTTAGACATGTACTAATAGATTGTCCAGATCTTAGAAATATAAGAAACGTGTGAAGTATCAACGAAACACAAATGAAAGACTTATATATGACGTACTCTGTTGCAAAAAAGTTGTTAAATTCATACATGAATGAACTGCAAACACGTCTTTGTACCTGAAACAAGGGTTTGTTTTCTAAGTGCTAATATAATAATAATATAATAATAATAGTTTATTATGTTAGTATCACAGAATAGTGCTTACAATCGTCTATATTGAAGAACATATTTACAAGTTTTAAACCCGTCAAATATAAATATATAAATAATAAAGTATTTGTATATAACATACACATACATATAGGATACATACAAACACACATCACAAACATAGTAAGTACAGTTAAAAATCATTTGATGTGAGATTATAAGATAAGTATTCATTATACGAATAGAAGGCTTTCTTTAATAACATTGCTTTTACAGTTTTTTAAATTCAATTATGGGAAGTACCTGAACCGATCTTGGCAAGTGATTAAAAAATTGAACCCCTTGGAATTCAAAACTCTTTTCTGTTTTGCATAGTCTGATTGAAGTTGGCTTGATTATATTTTTATACCTAGTAGGGTACATATGATAACCAGCTTCGAATTTGAGATGTTACTTTTAACATATTTCATAGTTTCGTAGATGTACATTGATGGAAAAGTTAAGATGTTTCCCGTCACAAAACAGTGTCTACAGTCATCCATATAACCTATATCGTAAATGATTCGTATGGCCTTTCGTTGTAAACGAAAAATTGATGGCCATCTACTAGATCTACCCCACGCTGTTATAGCGTAAGAAATATGCGAGTGAATCAAAGCAAAGTATGCCATTATCGAAACACTTCTGGAAACATTGTTTACTAAATTTCGTAATGCAAAGATGTTACTAGCAATTTTTTAGATAGAATATGACAATGTTCGATCCAAGTCAATTTGTCGTCGATGATGACCCCTAGAAATTTTATAGAGTGTGTTTTGTTTATTATTAGGCTCTCTTCTTGGTTACAATCATTTGTTCGTAATGTAAAGATCATGTTTGTTGTTTTATCGTTATTTAGGCACAACCCATTATCATAGAACCATTTCCTTGCTCTTTCTTGTGCATTAGCCATCTCTCTCAGAAGATCCATCCATTTTTCAGCTTTAGTTACTAATGTTGAATCGTCAGCGTATAAAATTTTAATAGTATTATCAACAGAAAATACGTCATTAATAAAAATAATAAAGAGAGTCGGTCCAAGAACTGAACCTTGAGGTACTCCCATGTTCACTGATAAAGTATCCGATTTAACATTATTGTGTTCTACAAATTGAAATCTGTCAGTAAGATAAGAACCAATTAGATTAGAGAACGATCGACCGAAACCTAACCTCTCTAATTTAATTAAAAGATAGTTGGAATCAACACAATCAAAGGCCTTTGACAGATCACAAAAGGTTGCTGTTGAATGTAAACCTCTTTCTAGGCTATCGAGAATAAAATGTAGTGGATTAGAAATGGTATGTGCAGATGAAGAACCCTAACAAAGATGGCACTACTTGAAAATCGTACCCACTTCTTCAAACACAAACAGACAATAATGAGTATTGAGAGATGAGTGCCCGAGATAACTCAATTAATCTCATCAATTCTTTAAAAAATTAAACTACCTCACAAAATTCAAATAATTTATTTTATTACACTAAGCGCCGGTTGTACAATCTCCGCTTAAAGTTAACTGTGGTTTAATTTCTAAGAATACAATTGTGACAACAATTATAGCCTAGGAAATTAAATCAAAGTTAACTTTAAGCGGGGAATGTACAACTGCGCCTAAGACCCACTTGTATAGTGATAGTTTAGTTTTGAGTTTAGTAAAACTTGGTTTAATTTAAAAAATACGTTTAAAAACTTAGACTTTGTACAATTCCCGTTTAACTGTAAATCAACTAACCTACAGTTTAGCAGTAAAATATAAAGTTGGTACTAAAATGTGTAGTAAATTTTATGTTATATTCAATTTAAGTTGAAAGAACTGTCAAAAATTATTTTTCATTATGGTGGTGGAAACGTTAATACAGTGTCCGCCATAAAGTTGGAACCATATGGCAATTTTTTTTATTATTGTAGTTAAAAGAAAACTTTGGGGGGCAATCACTTCTGCTTCTGAAATAACATAAAATGCGCCAAGTCAAAATTGACAGGTAACATCTGTCAATTGTCAAGTTCGTAATTTTGGAAAAAAAAAGTCCTAAAAATGGGTCAATTTGTTAAAATTTTGAAAAATGTTACTAGGAAATTATGATGCCAATCACATTTTATGCACATGTACCGATTTTGAGAGAGAAATTTTGATGTTCAATAAATTTCATATTTTCGTATTTTTTATTCACCCCCGTAACTGGCTGCAAATGTTTTGTTTGTATAAACAATAAACTTTTCTGTTAACATTTATTAATTGAAGTTCAGCAGTATTAGCAAAGATGGAGCAACAAATGTGTAACTAATACCGATACAATAGTTAATGTGCAGCGTTCTCTCAATTGTATAATTTCGACTTATAAATCATAGAAGATAAACACAAAAAACAAGTTTTAGTGCTCATGTTCATTCCCCATTTCCAAGATTTATTCGGGGGTTGACAATAAGTATGTAACTAATAGCTGAATTGTATTTTGCATATCCGCGTGTATAACTTGCAACACCGCCGCATGTAAATGTGTAAAACACCTTATTGAAGACAGCGCCTTCTGTTAGAGAAATTACAAAACTACCGATACTGGTGGATGTCTAGACTTTTTTGTAAAAATGTATTAATTTAGGAACTATAATGCGATACTAACGCCATCCGTGGATGTTACGAGTTTGACATTTTCTGATGCCCCACTTAATTCCAGTTGTAGTAAATTTAAATTAAATTTACTTGTCCCTGTTAATTTAACAAATTAATTTGGTTCACTTACATAACTTGCGAAACTTAACATCTAATTAATTAATTAAATAAACATCACTACTTACTCCTTTCAATTTTTTAAATAAATTATTCCATCTTTAACACTTTTGTTTTTTTTTCCCTAGCAACATCTCCGTTTGTATCACTTTCGTCATCCATTCTCCCCAGTAGTAGTGTCCCTTTCCTTTTTTCTTCTAATCTTACTTTGTTCACACCTCTAACAGATGTTCTATATTTTCCAGTCTTCTCCACACATTCTGTACAATCTTTATTCATCCGTTCTCCAATACTTATTCATTTCTTCATCTAAACCTGAATATTATTGTCTTGCTTTTCCCTCTGTTAAATACCTTGAAATTCTGTCTACTATTAAATCTTTCTACTTGTCGTTATATATTTTTGTCTAATACTCGCTTTTATTTTCTGCGTTTGGTTATCTTTTGTCTCTTATTACTATATCTTCTCTTACCTTACTTCCTTCACATCTTTCATAATATGCTTTTCTATTTTCTTCTCCGTATTTTACTTTTTGTGTCTCTATCTCTTCCCAACATTTCTACAACACTTCGTTTTCTTTCGTACATTCAATTTTTTCTTCCAATCTCAATGCCTTCTTCCCGTTTATATACTTATATTTTTTAGTTTTACTTCTCTTCTACTGGATATTTTTGCGTATTCTCTCCAATTCTTCCCATTCCTTCCATCCTCACAAATGCTCTATGCATTATTATGCTATTAACTAGTAGTATTGTCTTTATATGCCAATAGGACTACCATTTTTTCCTGTCTGTTGTTTATGTTGTTCCTCTTTAATATCCATTATATACAAGGTATTGCGGTCGTAGCTCTGCAGTTAAGTGCGTTAGCTGTTAAGCAGGCACCTCGGGTTCAATTCTCGGTGCAGACATTGAATTTTTCGGCCGTACTCTCTCGCAAGGCAATGGCAAACCAGTGAGAGTATACTTGCCTAGTAAACCTCTCAACTAAGCCGTTCGGAATCGGCGTTGAACTGTAGGTCCCATGTATATGTGTCTACTGTCACGCACAACACATATACATGCGATGGGTGCGCAACATCCGGTAACGGATATGCGACTTCAAGAAGAATATACAAGGTGTCCCAAAATTACGGGGAAATAAAGCTACCACATATTGTAGAAGTCAAAATAAATCGATTGGACCCAATTTATCTATATACCAAAATGTACCGTTTGTCTGTGAGAAGAGTTCAAAGTTTATTTAAAAATCACATTTTTCTACGCTGTTCAGAAAGGCGTGAAACAAATTTAATCAAATTCGGGAAAAGTGTATTTTAGAGGATTACACTACACTACTTTCAATAGTCAAAAAACCCCAAAGTAAACTTTCGTAGGGTACAAAACCCCGCCTCTTTGTAATTTTTTAATAATTTTATTAGGTGGTATTATGGTTCTAAAGCTTTTTTGTCGGGAAGGCTTATTCATCATCTTCATTTTTTGACTCCCGTTAAAACTCTCCATTTTGCATAGTTTCAAAGAAAAAAATGTTTTCTCAAACACTGATATTCTTACCTAAAATAACTTGACATTTCATTATTATTAAGGTTTCATTCAGTTAGTGTGCGAGAAGCGTATAATAAAGTGTGTTATTTAAATGATGAATAGTATCACGTGTGAAAGTATTGATAGAAGAGTTAATTAACAGAATGAGTGAATAGCTAAACCCAAGAAAAAGATTTGGGTAAGAAAATGACTGGCACAAAGAAGCACTCATAGAGATTCTAACATGGTTTTAAAAAACTCGCCATTGAAAATATTGAAACGAAACTTCTGGCACTTGAAGTCAAACGCTGGAATTACAACTAAAAAGACTGTCTACACAGGTAGGTTTATTAACATGATAGCAGAAGTGGGAGTAACTACTTGCTCTAGTAAATAGACATGCTTTTTATTCAGTGAACTGAAATCTATATACTAAAATCCAAAATTTGTATTTGTTTGTTTGGTTCTTTATAGACTCGGGCAATATAATTGGAATCGGCATTAAATTTCTGGATAGAATGGGGGGGGGAGGTTGGGGAGAGGGAGTCCACCAAGGGAGGCCTGGGCTTATGAAGTAAAAGTTTTTTTTTTACATAAGCTATATTTCTACTTTAGCATTGAATTGTCTAGAGAGAATGGAGAGGTTAACAGAAGGAGGGTCCACCAGGAAGGCTTGGGATCATGTTGTAGACATTTTTTTTTTACATATGGTATATTTCAATATATAAATGGACTCAGCATTGAATTTTGAGGGAGAATGAAGGGGGTTCAGAAGAGAGGGTTTACCAGAAGGGCTTGGGTTTACGTAATGGATTACGAAAAGATTTCGTTAGGAGTTCATGGGGGAAGTACTCCAACTTCAATTCTAAAAATTCTTATTTGATAAGGTTTTGACATAAGTTCTATCTGAAAAAAATGTTGGCTCTTTGTTGATGCATTTGGTTTTACCGGAAGTAACTAACTGTTTTTTTTCCAATAGAAAACACCGAATAGTTTCACATTAATTTCAAGTTGATTTTATGTATTATTTCCTATACACATCTTTAGCCGTTTTCAAATTATTCGTGTTTTCTTGAAAAAAATTGCCATGTGAACCACACTTTCCAAACCATTGGAGGAAAAATTCTCTGAATATAAATTCAACAGTCATACTGCTCTGTTACACAGAGTGTTCAAAATTGTTTTCAAATAGACCACCATATTTTTCATTACATCTTTGAAAAGAGGTCAAATTTATGTTACAATTCTTATCCTAAAATTAGGATAATGATTTAATCTTGGCAACACAATACAATACAATAATAAAACTTTTAAAAACACATTTGCAATCAAGCTAGTATGTAGTACAGCAATAGTTTATGAGTCAAATTATTATGAATTACTCTTTCAGTTAGATATGACAGTAGAATTTAAATTTGTTAATCGGTCACGTCAAAATGTGTTAATCGATGACCCTGCAAACAGGGATCATTATTGAAGTTTCGATTTGTTAAATTAAACAACAATCACCCAACGATTCGTAGTTAATTCTTCAAAAAAAGCTCAAATGCGGTACCCTGCAATGCAACTTTAAACATTTGTTAATTCTTCTCAAAAGTTTGTGCTCTTTTTATTCGCATCTATAGAATTGAATTTCCCAAGAACCCGATCAAACATATTTTGTTTTGTAGTTGCTGGCTCTGAATACAAAAATATAATGATAAATGTTTATTTGTAAGGCAACTATGTTTTTGTTACGGGAATAATATCAAAATTTTCGTCATTGTTCAACTTTTATCGTATACAGGGTAATTCATTAATAAGTGTAAATATTTTATACAGAAAATCCTGTGTCTGAAATATGAAGATTTAAACCGTAACACTTAAATAAAATATAGTTCTGTACTGAGATATTGGCTATTAAAGTTGTTATGTTTTATTTATTTATTACTATTAAACAATGAAATAACACACCATAATGTTTTATTTTTGTATTAATTGCTGTATCATAATAAAAAATAAATCCCACTATGAATAATAATACCTTTAAATTTGAATACACAACCTAATGTTTAACAGTAAGTATCTCGCAAAATCTTGCCTTAATCGGTATGAAGAAAGAATAAGTTATTTACATAAAAAGTATTGGAGAATCGAGAAATTCTACTGAAATGACAATTCAACCAGTGGCATAGAATGTGGGAAAGAAAAAATCTTTGTCCCATGTTGTACTCCTTGGGTATGGGACAGATACTACATCTGTAGTTTCATATGCTTAAACTAATTTCTGAGTATTATAAAAAATATCCAATTGTCATGAAGTAACAGTCAAAAACAATTTTTAGATTTTGACGTATAGCACACTGTATTGCTCAGTACAGAGTCATATTTTATTTAAGTGTTGTGGTTTAAATATTCTAGGACTTTCTGTGTAAAATATTTACACTTATTATTAAATCACCCTGTATATTAATACGTGTTTGATCTGTAAAGTCTAAAATTTTCTCGTTTTTTGAATGACGTAATAAAAATAGGGCGGATTAGTTAAAAAGATCAATTTTGGATGTTTTTTTATTTGAAAAATTACACACGAATTTTGAACACTCTTTATAGCAGAGCAGTATGATTGTACTAGTTTATATCAATACGAAAATGATAGGTTTAAGGAATAATGTATAAAGTCAACTTAAAATTGAACTTAGAATTTGAAAATATGAAAATATACATATTTTTGCCGTACGTTTGTTAATTGGATGATGTCGTTACCTAAAAGAAAAATAAAGATTAAAGAACAGTATTTTACGTCCTGATGAAGGCAACACAGTTCAGTTGCCGAAACGTCGACGAAACAGAATAACCAGTTCTTTATGATATAATCCCACTTCTATAGAAGGCCTTTTAATAAGGAAACCTACCAATAATAAATTTTAAGAAGTAGTATTGCATGAAAATATACAGAGTGTTTTATTTAAAAAAGCATAGTAAATGGTTACTTCCGGTACAAAAAGCCAACATTTTTGCCAGATAGAGCTTATGTCGAAACTAAGTTAGGAGAATTTTCAGATTTGAATTCGGACTACTTCCCCATAAACGTCTAATGGAATCTCGTCATGATACATCCTGTACAAGCTACTAGCAGAGTATAACGCGGCATTTGGTGAGGGAGAGTACTTACTTCTTCATAATTCTTTTAAATAAAATCTTCTTATTTAATTATTTATTATAGTTAAAATAAATAAATAAAAGTGTCGTTCTTAACCCTGTGTATTCATATGAAACGGAAAAATGAAAATGACGTACAAACAATTAATTTGATGGATATGAAGATGAACATAAGCTAGTAATAAAAATACGTATACACATAAATCAAAGACGTAATTAATATGCAAGTTAATAGTAATAGAAAGTTTTATTTAAACTGACTGAAAACAGTTTTTCTTTACCAAATATGATCACTGAGAAGCATTATTCATATTTTATGAACAAATTTCATAGATATTTTTGTTAAATAAAACACACAAATAGTTAACCTTAACTTAATTTACGCGCATATTTTAATAATTAATTGCTCTTTGCAACTACATGAAGAAAATATTTGCAACAATTTATGCAGATTCATCAAAAGTAAATCCCACACTCCTACTGACTTTCTTATGAAGAATTTAACAAGCGACCCACAAATATTTGTTCTTATAAACAGATGTAAAGTAAAACAAAGTCATTGTTAAAATCAAATTGGGTGTAATACCAACTACATTTTATTGTTAAGCGAAAGTTTCTCATGCAATAAAACGTTTTGTAAATTTTAAGTTAATCTTTGTCTCAAACATACTAAATATTGACAAATGTATGCGTGACTGATAACAGTTATTCTTGCGTAAGTTTTTTTTTTAGTTAATTTTTAATTATTTGTATTTCAATGTGAGAACGAAAATGAGGTCAAGTTCGTAACGAAAAACAATAAACCTTTGTAGGTCATACACTGAGATTCATCATTTTATACAATTAATCTTTATTTAATACTTATGAATGTTATCTGCAGTACTATAATAGATGCAGAATTTTTTTTCTAAATGTTGGTGTCGATAACTTCAAACGTGAAAGATAAAATAATCATACGAAAAAGGTGCGGTTTGGAGAAATTTGAAGTTGGATATAGGATCTGACATTTACTTAACATAAAAAAAACTGATTAAAGTGATTAAGAGATTTACAGTTTTTTTTCTAGCCGTATCTTTTTACTTTCATGTAATAAATTCGTCCATTACGTAAAAAAGTGAAAGATTATTTATTAATTTTGTTGTAAACACTTTTCTCCCAAAGTTTACATACGAATTACATTAAACATATTTTGTCAATATGTTTTTTATGATTGTTTTATATATTTTTATAATACCAGCAACTTTTAGTTTTATTTGAATTGATTTTTAAACAAATTTCAATAAAATTTTAAGGACTGACATTGAAATACGATGACTTAAAACAAACATGAGATAATAAGTATAAAGATTGTTTTTTGTCGGTTCCATTTATACACATAATTTATTTCACACCTAATACTACTATCAGATAAGGTAGACAATTCATTTTACTTACAGCTTAAAAGAAGTAATAAGAAAATTGTCTAATAGCAATAAACAAACAATTTGATTCGTTTCAATTAATCATAGTACAATACAGTAGTTTCTAATGCTGACATTTTTTACTAACCTTAATTAGGATATATTTTATAAAAAACTCAATTATATTTTGTAAATTATAGATTTCGCCACCTAGAGAAAAACTACGAACTTAAAAATATTTGAAAACACTTTTATGGATCGAGTTTGTTATAAAAAATTTTTTCCCAATGTTGTAGGACGTACTGTTTCCGAGATACGGCCAGTCGCCAGCCTTAATGAATCACCCTGTACAAATACCAACATTTTTACTTTTATTATAAGGATTTCATGATCTTTAAAAAACTAATGTCTCAATTATAGATAAAGCTAAAAAAACCATTGCAAAGATTTGAGAGTTGGTTTACATATAAAAGATGCCAAGTAACCGCTATGAACTTTCTAGGTGGAAAAAAATTCTAGAAGAACACTTGGAGAGTTTAAAGTAATATGGATCAAATTTTAGCTTTGAAATAGTTTTGGAAGAGCAATTTAATGTGATAATAAACATTGCATTCCCTCAAGCTCTTCTTATATTTTGAAAAACTTCGGAAGCGATCTGACAACAACTTCTCTCTATTCTTTCCCCCAGTTCCAATCGAATTCTTTCAAAATACGAGAAGCTCGGTTGTTTTATTGTATGGATGTTGATGAAAGATAATTTAAACATTTAATTTAATTGTTTATTTAATTTTAAAAAAATGAGTTTTTATTGATCACTAACAAAAAAATTTTTAGTCAAATTTTATAATCCAAAAGAAAATGAAAAGACCTTTAAAATGAGGATAACTTGACTCATTTTGAGATGGGAGTTGTCGGGAACAGGGTGTTGGGGTTTAAATGTTAAAATTGACTTTAAAAAATGTCTCCCCTAAAACCAAAAATTGTCTTGCTTTTGGATTTAGTTGGAATGAACTGTATTTTTAGAAAGCATAAAACAATATGAAAACAACTTCTCTACATAAAATTATGGAGGAGGAAAAAACAGGAAAAAATAGACACAATTAAACTAGAGAAAAAATCACTTACCAAGACAAAGATTGAGTGATTAATGTAAACCTAAGGGTAATGCAAACAATTAGAAGTGGGAGAGGATGATATCTTAAATAGAAGCGTAAAAAATTGATACACTTGGGTTATGAACTAGTAGCAGATCTTTTAAAATCTGTTCGCAGTTTCAATATTGCAATACACTTACAGCAAGTGATAACAGTAAATTGAAGATTAACTTTTGAAAACCACTATATACGTATCAATTGTGACGTACAATATGAGGCAGGCACACTGTCAACTTGCTTAAGAGTGAGGAAATTAAAAAAAAAATTTGAGGAAAAAAGTCGACGCAATTAGACAAGGAAAAAATTTACTACCAAAACAAATAAGGAACAGACTTTTTAATGTATTTTGTTCATTATTTAAAATTTTTAAGTAAAGCAGTTATTCTGCAATTTTTTGCAAAAAAGACGTTCTAACTGCAGTCCAATGAAAAATAAATAATAAACAATTCTTGGACATTTTATGTAGAGTATGTCCAACGGTGACACTTTGCCCTTTGATTATGTGCTACTTGAACTTACAAAGAGCAACAGTACAATTTCTCAAGCCAGCAAGACTAAAATGGTATTCAAAACGACAAAGACAGTAGTATCCAAGAAGTTGCCATGCGATTGTAACAATAACGAAGACGACTTTAATAACATGTTATAATACCTTCACTATATTTTTTTAATCAATAAACTTATTTTTTTCTATCTACCCAAACCAAGTGCAGTTTGTCTACCAAATTTTTTTTAGTTTTTTGGTAAGTAATAAATTTTTTTTGTTTACACACGATAGTTATGTTATTTTTGTTACATTTTTGATTTATTAATACATAAATATGTACGAGTTTTTTGCTATTTCTAATAATTAAAAAAAATGCGACAAAGTGTATAAGTATGGAAAGTTTGCTCTTAAAACATTGAATGATATATGGGAACCTAAATGTGATGCAAAAAATCAGAAATGGAAGGGAAAAATATCTTAAATAGAACTGTGAAACAGTAGTTACTCCCAGATAACGTTGACGTTATGTCAAAATTAATAAGAAATTCAGAGAAAGAACCGTAACAAGAATATAGAAAACTGCTATTCACTTATTAATCGAGATGTACAATATGAGACATGGTTAAAAGTAAAGAAATTTTTAAAAATTTTTAGGGAAAAAGGTAGACACAATTAAGGTAGGAATAAAATGATTTACCAAGACAAATATGGAGTGATTTATGGAAATCCAAAAGGTAATTCAAAAAATAAGAAGTGAGAGAGAATGATATCTTAAATAAAGGCGTAAAAAATAAATACACCCGTGTAACATGTACGAGGTGTGTGAGAAAAGTAATGAGACTGATTTCATACTAAACAAAGTTTTCATTATTTTCAAATAACAATGTTATCCCCTTCAAAGTAGTTCCCTTGGGCAGCTATACATCGGTGGAGTCGTCTATCCCACTCTTTGTAGCAGCGCTGGAAGTCTTCAATTGGTATTGCTTTTAACTGGTCGGTCACAGTCTTTTGAATGTTCTCCAGAGATCCAAAATGACGTCCTTTTAGGACATGTTTCAATTTCGGGAAAAGGAAAAAGTCACAAGGACTCAAATCAGGTGAATAGGTGGGTTGAGGAACAACAGTAATGCGTTTTGAGGTCAAAAATTCCCGGATGGAAATGGCCGTGTGACACGGAGCCTTGTCATGATGAAGCATCCACTTGTGTGCAATGTCTGGTCTCACACGGATGACTCTTTGCCTCAACTTTTTAAATTTAACTGTTCACTGATCATCCTTACTGTGAAACGACGGTCTAATCTCACAAGAGCCCTTACATGATCAATGTTTTCGTCAGTTTTTGAAGTCGAGGGTCTACTTAAGCGAGATTCATCTTTAACGCGTTCTCAGCCTTCCAAAAATGATTTATGCCAGCGGAAAACTTGTGCTCTCGATAAGCACTGTTCCCCACCAAGTTTAACACAAAACTTTATTGCACAACGTTGCTCTAAATTCTGATCCTCCATTTCTGTAACGCACAATAAAAACACAACTTTACTAATAGCGCTGTCAAAACTAATGATTTAACTGTACGAAGTTGTAACTCGGACTGAGGAAGTGAACGGGATAAACAAACCGATTTAGCATAGGCCGGTAGATACAACGTTGCCAGATCTCCCGCAGTGTTGTCATTACTTTTCTCACACACGACGTATGTTGTGGCAAGATTAATAAAAAATTATGAGAAAGAACACACTATTGATTCTGTTAGGAGTAAGGAGATTTAAGAAAAAAATTTTGAGGAAAAAAGTTGACACTATTAAACAAGAAAAAAATTGATATACCAGGACAAATATTAAGAAATAAATATATGGGAACCACGATGTAACTCAAAACTCAGAAGTAAAATCGGAAAAATAATTTAAATAAAAACGCTAAAAAATAGGTACACTCGTTTATGTTATGGCAAGATCAATGAAAAATTCAAAGAAAAAAACTGCAGACTAGACTAAACAAGTAGTAGATTCTTAAAAATTTGTTTATAGTTTCAATAGTGCGATGCAAAGCAATTGATAACAGGAAGTTAGTTAGATTAACTTTTGGAAACCGCTATTTACTTATCAATCGTGATTTACAATATGAGTCAATCACACTATTGACTCTGTTAAGAGTAAGACGATGCAATGAATAATTTGTGAGGAAAAAAGTCGACACAATTAGGCAAGACAAAGTTGGCATGCAAATAATCAGAAGTGGGAGAGAGGAGGTAGTCACGACAATGATCAATGATACCAAAAAAATAATATAAAAAAATATTATTATTAATGCGACAGGGGAACAGAAGAAAGAAGTTTTAGTAGTATACTTTTAGCTCACTTTTTAGAATCAGTCAAACTGTATTTTGTACGTTTCAAAGACAAATAATCAAAGCGGCCAAAGTACAGAATATCATTTGTTTTCTTTGTTTTGAAAAAGAGTTAGTTTCCATGTGTTGTAACAATCTTCTTGATTGATGTTTTATTATTTCTAAGAATTCTCTAATTATCCTCGGATAGTAGTTGTTGGTCCACATCACTACCAGATCCACAAGTTAAAAGAAGATCCAACCAGCAAAACAGAAAAACAAACAAGAACCGCCATCAAACAGTCAGCTATACCAGTCGATCTACATCGTGAACTGCTACCTTCTGGGAGGCCACCCAGACTATTCGGATTACTAAAAATTCACACATTTAGTAATCCCCTAAAGCCAATCATCAGCACATGTGGATTTCCAACTTATGAACTGGCCCGTTACGTCGCTAAGTTTTTACAACCTTACGACTCTGAAAGTAACCAAAGACGATATATTCGTTAGTTTCGATGTAGTATCGCTATTCACTAACGTACCAGTCAATAATACACATAACATCATAGAACAATTATGCACAACCTACGGCTTAAAAAAAGACTACCTGAGCTAGCAGGATTTCTGACTGAACTCAACGTACTTTCTATGGAACGGAGATTTCTACAAACAAAAATCTGGTACAGCCATGGGATCCTCATTATCACCGGTTATCGCAAATATCTTTATGAAAGCATTTGAACAGGAAGCCATTTAATCCAGCAAAAAGAAACCAAAATGTATGTTCAGATACGTGGAT
The DNA here is from genome assembly GCA_030710515.1 of Abscondita cerata. Lineage (NCBI taxonomy): Eukaryota > Metazoa > Arthropoda > Insecta > Coleoptera > Lampyridae > Abscondita > Abscondita cerata. The sequence continues at coordinate 167,402 of JALBCR010004437.1, forward strand.
TATACTTTTGTTATATGACCTTACGGGAAAGAAGCACTTACTGTATTTCTTAACCACCTCAACAATCAATACGAAAAGATCAAGTTTACCATGGAGTCAGATGAGAATAAGGAGCTTCCCTTCATGGATATCCTAGTAAAACGAGCCGATAACAATAAGTGTATATCGTAAGAAGACGTATTCCGACCGGTACCTCTATGCCACATCACACCATTATCTACAGCAGAAGCGATTTCTAATCAACATCTTAATGCATAGAGCTAACAAGATTCCTGACGAGGCTTACAAGAAAGAAGAAGAAGGGAAGTAACAGGTCACCACCTACGCTCATTAACCTTTTATTGCTAGAGTAGCCGACAAATTTAGGAAATTGTTGGAGAAGAAGAATATCGGTGTCAGGTTTGGAACAGTTAGAAAAAATCCAGTAACTACTACCACCTAATAAAGATAGCCTGCCGAAACATTAAAAAGAAAATTCAATACATTTCTTTGTTTTCTGCATTTACTATTTAACAAATGAACATATTTCAGTTTAGTTCAGTGGTTCGTTGTACAGTGGGTCCTATTTTTGATGGTTTTTGGGGGTATCTCAAAAACGGTTAATCGTAAAGAGATGCGGTTTTCCCAAACCTTTGCTACTTTTTAAAGAGACAATTAATGGTGAATTTGAAACTTTCGTAGCCCTCTTCGTTTCTGAGCTACAAGAAGTTTTTGAAAATTTATTGTTTTGGTATCCACCAAGCAGTTTCTTTGCCTTTAGAGTTAGAAAAATGAGAAAATAGTACATAATGTAAAATTTTCCGTGGAAACCAGACTCTGAATCAAATAGTTTTTCAGATAATGATCAAACTTGGGTGTTGTTTTTATGGAACACTCTATTATTATTCGTCCATCGAATTCCTGATATGTTTACATTTCTAACCATATATTATAACGTATATTAATCTTAAGCAAAACATTCGCAATTTTTTTTTTTTTTTATTAAATATGCGGATTCTTCACCTAAAAATACTTTAACCGTATTAATTAGGTACTCTGTACGATTAGCCGTTTTTGAGATACCCCAAAAAACCATCGAGAAGGTCGCCGTGTACAGTCAAACGGCTCTATAGTGCAAGTAATTTTACAAAAGTAACACTTTAAAACCCGCTTATAGTAAAGGGTGAAGAAGTTTACCATATAATATGAATAGTTTCAATTTTTTGAATTGAAAGATGACTTCATGCCGATGAGGAATAACATTAAACTATTTAAAACAATTCTACTGTGAAGGATTCAATAAGTGAAAACAGATGGTTTGTACCATTACCATATTTAATCCCGCCGATTACTTTTATGTTTGTAATTTTTAAATAAAGTCGGTAATATATACAAAAATACAATTGCAGATTAGGTGACAATATATTTCCATTTTGTTTACTTCTATTAAAAAATTATACAGTGACTAATATTTCAAATTATACGTGTCGCCACTAGAGTGTCAATATTTAGTACCAAGTATTTTCAAAGATTATCTAACGATCGCCAAATTCAAACGCTCGTTCAATCATTTTTGAACCCATTGTATGATTTCTTTATTTTACAAATTAAAATATTGTATGAGTATTTTTTTAAATTACAATTTTTAACGTAGTATCTATTGCGCTATATTATCAATAATACGGAAGAAAATTTTGTAAAAAATAAATTTTTGATATTTTATTTTTTAAACGTGTTTTTAATTAAGATTCTATGTCATAATACTATTTGGTAAATAATTTTAAGTAGTAGAACCTAAAATTTAAAAAAAAGTTTATCAATTTTACTGGCATTTTATTACAAGCAATAAATACTGCAATGGAATTTATAGCTCATGGGTCAATGCTGTTCTGGAACTTTAATGCTCATTATTCTTAGAATTATTTTTTAAATTGCCATTTGTAAAGGTTTTGTGATTCTTGCCTTGTATATATTACAAATAACTTTAATTTGTTATTTGAGTATTCTTATTTAATTACAGTTCTGTAATTCTAGTACAACCAAATATTTCTCAGAAATACAACTAAAAATAATAAGCAGAATTTAATTACATAGTAGAGATCAAACAAGTATTACAAAATGACAATAACAAGCAAAATTAGAAAGATAAATAATTAAGAAAAGAGTTAATAATTCCATAGCGGACATAGTAATTGGTTTAATACTTTCCATAAACTATTAATTAAAATATTTGTTACAGATGCAAAAAAATTAAGAAACGATAAAATTTTATTTTATTTGTTTTAACTTACTTAAAATTGTTTTAATTAGATGAAGCTAATGTTTCTAATTAATCGATGTTGCATTTTCAAATTAACGTAACTGTGTAATTCTGAAGTTAAGTAAAAAAACAAAAATGAAATGTTTAGTCGGTTTTATTTTACTTTTATCATTCTTTGTTTATACATTTTTTTACTCTAAATGTCAGACACAATGCGTCAAACTAGTGTAATTTGTTCATAACTCAAAGAAATTGGAAATGTTATGAAATAGTTTGAACAAAAATTTCACCAAATCAAATTCTTTTATTTTAAAATTATTTGTAGTACACACTAAAGAGTAAAACAATTGCTTATTAGTATAATACCACAGCGTAATAAACACGCAGCAGGGTATTTTTTAAAGCTAAATCTACGTTTATTAAATAATCACTTTAATTAATTAAGTTGGTGGTAGACATTTTATCGGTTTGGTCCTAGTGAGTAAGTTTTTCCATTACCTTTAAACCGAAGTCACATAATTGGTTTAATTTATCAAGATACGTTGCTGTGTGTTTGAATAAAAGTTTCGCTAAATCAAATTCTTTAAATATTCAAATTAGGTTGTACTAAAGTAGAGCCCCTATAAAACAATTGCTTGGTGGTATAATACTATGAAGATTTTAAACAATTGATAGATATATGAAAAAAAAATGTTGCATTCAAGAACCTAAAAATATACACTGAAGTAGACGCTAACATGTAACTGCATTTGACATAATTACTTATTACTGAAATGGAAAACATAATTAAAGAAAATCCAGTCATCCAGGTAGAACCTTTCCAAATTTTCTCTATTTAATTTTAATTTTGATAAAATATATTCAGTTTGATTACGAATATTCAAACTACACCTTTCCATTTCTTTTTATTTAGGGGAGATTCCGTTTTTTGTGATGCTGAAAACTCTTTTATTATAAAATCCGCTAAATTTTCCTGAAGTTGTTCAATGTAGATTTCTTGATTATTACACTTTTTTTAAATTTAGCAGTAAACTAAAAGTAGTGATAATATACAAATTCTATCATTTGAAGAAAATTAAATTAGATCACTAGGTAACATTCCGTTACAAACCAATTCTGAAATATGTTGATATACGATATATTAAATAATTACATTAGCCTGTAGACTAACCCTATTGTAAATAGCAATTTCTACATCTTTTATTTCAAAAACAAATTAGTTTTTATGTGAGTGAATGCGTGTATTTTGCGATAGTGTACTGTTCTACCCTAAGAACGAAAATTTGCTAAAGAACTTAAGAACTTCTCAGATTATAGCTCCATTATCTAGAGAGGTGGTAACACAGCCTCTGTAAAAATTCCAATATCTTTACCAGACCTTTGTCTGCATTATCAAAGTACGTGTTTTGCTGTTTTTTCTTGTTAGTATTAGCTTTTCGGATGTTTGTGAGGTACTGCTACAAGGGAAACTGTCACATGACCAGGCCTCCTAATTTAATTGAAATGAACAAAACAAGGCTTGCTTTAAATCTTGGCCAATGTTATTATTGTACTAGACATAAACCAAACGTGTGTTTGCTTTACACCAAACGAAGAATATATACAATTATGGTGGGTCCATAATATCCTAACAAAGATTTAATTTAAAGTATCAAAACGCGGCATGTTGACCTTGGGATGGGGTAAGGTCACCATGTGTTAAAGATAAATTTTTAATTATGTTTTCTTTTTGTTAATCCTTTCATTATTTGTTCATTTAGTTTAATTAATTATTTGTTAAATGTTATTGTTCTTATTTTATTCACTTTTTGTTTCATAATAAATGTCTTCTTGTAGAAAAATTTAATGAGATAAAAAAATAGAGAAATGTTAGAGCGACTAACAGATAAAATAAGATTTATTTTAATAATGGGAAATATGAAATTACATTTTATTATAATTTGTGAACTGTTGAGATTTGAGTAGACCCATAGTAGAGACGCAAGTAAATAGTAAACCGGCAACAAAAAAGGTTGTTTGGTGTGTTTGAATATCACTTAACAATTTACTACCGGTGCACAGTTGTCGTGATCCTTCAGGTGGGGATACTCCCAAAAGAAGGTGTTGCGGGCTGCCTGAGTAACATAGTTTACTCGATCCGGTCATTGGAATGCCAACTAGGTTGAGTGTCTTGAGAAACTTTCACTTATTTCAGATGACACTACCTAGTTGTCGAAGAGTAAATTAATTTATATGAATACTATATAGAGTAATTAAATGGACCTAGTTAACCAAATGATGACAAAGGTGGTCGAGTCCCCAGTGAAAATAAAAATAAAAAAAAATAAAAATACTAAACTTGAAACATGCAGTTTACTTCATATTTAACTATTAAAATTATTTTCTTGTTTACAGAAAAATGTCCTTGAAAGAGGAGAAACCAATAACCCAAAACGCTTTTGTTATCTTATTGTAGGTTGCAGCATTTGGTACCATATGGCACTAAAAGTATCCTTTTCTTTGACAACTTAATTATATTAATTTTTCTTTTAGATGACTTTGCTTTAAGTCTGTAGTGCTTATACAAGGTGGTCCAGAATTATGTTCATTAATTTCCTAGAGCTGACAGTACATCTAATAATAAGGGTACTTCTTTACATGAACTTTTTTCTAAAACTGAATAATAGGGGAGATACATCTCTTTAAACCTCATTTTTGAAATATCTTCTAAACAATTTTGACAACGGAGTTACAATTTTGGGAATGATTATAAGACATTAGGATAATTAATTTTATGTTACCACCTATCTCATCCCATATAAGTATGGGGTAAATACTCCGTCATCAAAACCGTTTGGAAAATATTTATTCCCTTATAATTCTGTTTTAGAAAAAAGGGTATATAAAGGAGTAGTCTTATTTTTGGAAGTACTATCAGGTCTAGAAATTTATTTACATAATTCTGGACCATCTTGTATGTAAAGTAAACAATTTTTGTCTTTATGTTTTTTTTTTATTGTTTTCTTTTGATCACTTTGGTTCTTTCTCAGTCAGTCAGTCACTCGGTTTCCTATCCATTTTACTGCATTTTAAAATGCAATTTGCACTATGGAACTTATGGGATGGTCATTCATTATAGATCCATTCATCATGAAGGTTTTGATCCACTTGCACTGATTAAATGTTGGCACCCTCAAGTTCATGTGTTTTATTGTTTTCTTTTTAACTTCACCCACAGATTCCTAGTGGTTTTGTTAGAACTTCAAACTCCTAACAACCATGGTTGACTTTTTTTGTTTAACTGCTAAAACTACTTTCATAATCACAAAATCTTCCAAATCAGTTTTAATTGGTGCATGTGGTCAACGTGTCCATGGTGATTTATACATATTGATAAAACAATTTTATTCAACTAATACAAATTACACATTTATTGGGCAATCGGTAATGGAATGCCATCTTTAAATCTATCAAACTCGCGAGGTCTTGATGGAAGAAGAAAGTCAAATCACCCCAAAAAATGTGTCAGGCTCTTTTTTGGATTTAAAATAAAGGCATTGAGAAGAAAGAAATTTTGTAAAAAAGCAAATTTTGTGTTTTAAAATACAGTACACTTCAAACATTGAACTTAATTAAACGAGTAATATATTTGAAAAATCTAAAAGTAATCCGTTCTAAATATTTCTATGTTAACTAAAAACTATTTGTTAGACTTGATTGGAAAGATAAAAATTAGTTAAATATTCCTAAATGGAATGCGATAAAGAGAATGGCGAAATACATAAAAAATATGCATTTTTATTGCACTCTAGGAAATACTATTGTTTGTGAATCGAAAAAAATGTGGAACAATCTAAACATTAATGCAAAATTTCATATAATTTTATAGTTGAGTAAAAGTAGTTTAATTAGCAGATTTGTGTGTGCCATGATTTAAAATCTTACGGGTTTTAAAAATCAATACAACAACTATTTATGTAACATGCACATTTATTTACCTGTGAGTAGATAATCCATGCACTAATATATAACAAACACCAGAAACTATTCCAGCTATGATCCCAATCCCAAATCCAGAAGTGACTGCGATGGTCATTGCATCAGCGAACATTAAAGAGTACCCCTCGAATTTTGATCTCAAAAAAATATTTTTGAAATTTTTTTTCACATACACCGTTACCGGTTTTTATTTTTTTTTATATTATGGAATTTAAACCTAATTAAGGTAAGGTAACTCCAAACACTTTCACGCACAAGCAGCGAGAAGTAATCGCGGATACTTTTTAACAAGATCACGCGGCTTCTACTAAATCGTCATCGTACTTCTAGATACACCTGTGAAACTGACGTCTTTCGACCTTGCGAAGGTAAACATTTAATTAGAAAATTTACCGGTGCTTTTGCATATAAAGAAAGTAGTTACATATTCATTTGATAAGTTAAAACAACTGCTTAGCTGATAACTTAAAACTTAGATTATTTGTGCAATTTTCTTTTTTAATTTTGACTTTCTTATCAGCTAATTATCTACGTTACGACTCATTAGTATAGTTCGCATTAATTATTCCTTTAAAATAGCACAGTAAACCTTAATGACATCAAACTAAAATAATCAAAAGAAAGTTTAATAAAAAAGATGAATAATATCAATAATTTAATTAATATTAACAAAATCGGTACTTTCACCATAGTTCAGTTTATTTTCCATCTTCCATCAATTTTGAAACATTAAATTATTTAGTTTTGATTATGTCTCGGAGAGTAATACATGTATTAAATGTATTAATTTTTATAAAAAAAAAATTAAACTAGAAACGGCAGTTAGTAACGAGTATACTTACAATCTCCTGCATCAGGAGATGTATTGTTTAATGGGAAAAATTAGTTTTAATTAAATATAACGAATATTAAATACAATTAGGTTTCTTGCATGTGCTTGATCTAAATTTCTATCATAAATAAGTTTTCTTTCATTATTTTTCTGTAACTGAAACTTACGATTAGTTATTAAATTTTTTTTTAATCCACATCTTACAAGTAAGATTATTTTTATTGGCGAATTAGAATAAGTAACTCATGAAATTTAAAATTTGGACACCACAATTTCTGTAAACAAAAGTTTGCACATTGTGAAGGGGCTTAAGGGTATCATTTACAATTCTAACAGCAGGGGTATCTTATAGAAGGACTGTAGAAGAATCATTACACTAAGCACGTTTTAGAAAATAGGTAATTTACGTTGCTTACTTAATTTTTTCTTTAAAGAATATATTTGAAGGTATCGCTAATTAAACACCATAGCTCGATTAATTATCGAATCAAATTTTGTAAAATTAGAAATAATTTTGATTTAAAAACGTCTACAAGCAATAACTTTTAAATTAAATCAAAAACTAAACATGGTTATTTGGGTTGACTGATTATTACTTATTTTTAAATAAATCTAACCTACTAATTATTGTAAGTTATTAAAAAAATCATTAAATCTCTATTCATAATATTTAGTCCTTACAAAATGTATATTTTATGACGTTTCATTTTTTCTGTAGTTAATATAAAAAGTGAAAATAAAACTAAGGCAATTCTTATTGTCAACGTATATATTTAGTTTTTGACAAGAATTTATTACATAATTATAATTAAGATACCAAGTTATAGTTTAAAATTAAATGAAAACTTTTTTTTAAATAAAGGTATTACTATATAAATAAATATAAGAAATCAATAATGGGTGTGACCTCCATTATTATTGATACATTCTTGGAGGCGTCTGCTCATTGACGCTATCAAGGTATCAATATAATTAATATTAATCGTTTCCCATGCGGTATCAATGGCTGCAATTAGTGCATTACGGTTTACTGGTATAAAATTTGGCCCTTGTTGTCTTCGGATAACAGCAAGTATTCGAGCCCAAACATTTTCGATAATGTTAAAATCTGGGCTTTTGCTGGCCAGGGTAACAGCTCCAAGTTATTTTTCGTATCCAATTGCGCACAACCCGCGAAGTATGAATAGGGCGTTGTCCTTTAACAACAAAAATACATTATGAAAATGTTAATTCAACAGATCCCGAACTATTTTTGGAGAAAGTATAGTGAAATAAGAATACTTACTTGTTGGAAAATATAATCTTCGTCTGGATAAAACACTTCGACTGAAGGTTTCATAATAGTTTCCAAAATATCTAAATACGCAGCAGAATCAAGACGTCCATCGATAGCCCAACAAACTCCTGGACCCCGCGCGCTAACCCAACCCCACACATTCACAGAAAAATAACCACTTCGTTTTTAGGACATATGTGATTATTTTCGTAACGAGTTCCTTCCATTCTAAAACTTTTAGTGGTCCATCGTTGCGGCTATTGAACGTTTTTTCGTCGCTAAAAATCACTCGATTCCAAAATTCCAAAGGTTCGTATCGCCTTGCAAATTCCAGACGACGTCTCATTTTCGTCACTGAGAACTTCTTTCGCAGCAGCATTATACTTCTTTATTCCCATCTCCTTTAATCTTTTTGTGCAGTTATACGGCATCCGGGAAAAGGTATCTGCTATAGCCCTGGAGTATGTAGCAAATGGTTGTTCTGTTACGTAATGAAACAACTCGAGATCTTGAGCACGTGTAGATACTTTAGGTCTACCACTTCCGATGGCTCTTTCCAAAGTGTGTTCAAGATTCCATTTTACTCGGTAATGCCCTACGGTGTTTTGGTATATCTAACATACGTGAAATTTCACGCACGCTACGGCCCGCCGCTAATCCGAAACAATCCGCGCTTTCAAATCAGCACCGAGATGAGGTGGCATTTTCACAACACTTGAAATTTAAACTAAAATGGAATTTACATTTCTTACTTTATTTATTGGTTCACACTACCCTTCTCAAACAGTAGGTAATTGTTTATTTATTACATACTTCTAATGACCAATGTAACAACCCTTAGAGCAATATGACTAAAGGAAGTAAATTAAACAAGCAAGGATATTCTATTGTTATTGAAACTTATTCATAAAGTAAAAGCCATTTCCTTATAATGCTAATGGACAGGATTTTTTTAGTATTAAGATTACAATAGAGGACTTATAAACTTTCGAAAATATCTAATTATAAATATTTACACTGCAATTGCGCTTTTTCCTTAATAATTTTTAGCAATAACATACACGTTCTTGGTTTTAAGTTGTCATAAATTTGATATGATATAAATTTGTGTTTCTAATATTACATCACAAACTAATCTTTATTCGCCAAAAATTGTTGCTTAAGTTGTAAAGCTTCGTACACACCTGAACAACAAACCGAGCAACAAACATAACAACGAACCGAAAGTCAAACAGAACGACAAACGATCTTTTATGATTTCCACAATCCGAACAACAAACGGAACGTTTGTGCTGTTTCCATAATTATTTTCAGTAGTTTTCAGTTCATATATATTTATTATTGAGAAGAGAAAATTGCGGAAAACAAGAAGATAGTGCCAACCAAATTTTTACGCACAAAGAAGAGTAAAAATTATAATTTACTTCGCTTTTTTTATTTTGGAAATTTTCCGCCCAAATGATGCTAATAGGGACATCATTTTTTCTTGCATTCTTAAACACTGATTAATTTAAAACATTTTTCTTCTGTCAACTCCATAATATTACCTAAAACACAACAAACCCACAAAAGGGAGGACAAAAATAAATAATTTAATTCTCCCGCATAAGTTTGTTCGCCGTTTTGTTTAGATTCGTCCAAACCTGCAAACGCATTCGCGCGCATTTTCTTTGATGTCGGAGAAAAACCGACAAGTTGCGGAACGCCGCAAACCGTTCGTGGAACAATCAGGACTTGCGAATCTGTTCTAAAATTCGTACGTAGCACCGTCCAAATTAATGTTCCGATTGCCGTTCGGTTCGTTGTTCTGTTTGTTCCTCGGTTTGTTGTTCAGGTGTGTACGAAGCTTTACAATAAGCATATTAATATGAACATATCTTATGAAAGGAGAGTTATGTAACTATAATTAACGACTTAACGTTACGTTAGTAGATTCCATTTACTATTTACACATATTTTCTTGGAACATTCGATAATTAACTATCGGGATATGATGACCCTATACTTCGCAGGTTGTGCGCAACTGGATACAAGCAAATAACTTGGAGCTGTTACCCTGGCCAGCAAAAGCCCAGATTTTAACATTATCGAAAATGTTTGGGCTCGAATACTTGCTGTTATCCGAAGACAACAAGGGCCAAATTTTATACCAGTAAACCGTAATGCACTAATTGCAGCCATTGATACCGCATGGGAAACGATTAATATTAATTATATTGATACCTTGATAGCGTCAATGAGCAGACGCCTCCAAGAATGTATCAATAATAATGGAGGTCACACCCATTATTGATTTCTTATATTTATTTATATAGTAATACCTTTATTTAAAAAAACGTTTTCATTTAATTTTAAACTATAACTTGGTATCTTAATTATAATTATGTAATAAATTCTTGTCAAAAACTAAATATATACGTTGACAATAAGAATTGCCTTAGTTTTTATTTTCACTTTTTATATTAACTACAGAAAAAATGAAACGTCATAAAATATACATTTTGTAAGGACTAAATATTATGAATAGAGAGTTTAATGATTTTTTTAATAACTTACAATAATTAGTAGGTTAGATTTATTTAAAAATAAGTAATAATCAGTCAACCCAAATAACCATGTTTAGTTTTTGATTTAATTTAAAAGTTATTGCTTGTAGACGTTTTTTAAATCAAAATTATTTCTAATTTTATTTTGTAAACATTTCCTAAACAAAATTTTGATTCGATAATTAATCGAGCTATGGTGTTTAATTAGCGATACCTTCAAATATATTCTTTAAAGAAAAAATTAAGTAAGCAACGTAAATTACCTATTTTCTAAAACGTGCTTAGTGTAATGATTCATTCTACAGTCCTTCTATAAGATAACCCCTGCTGAGACTACCTGCTGTTAGAATTGTAAATGATACCCTTAAGCCCGCTTCACAATGTGCAAACTTTTGTTTACAGAAATTGTGGTGTCCAAGTTTTAAATTTCATGAGTGTACGTCAGATTTTTACAATAAAGCCGTTCATCACTACACACAACTAATTTTTGATCCGATCAATAATCAATGAGATATGACAATTACGAGACAGTAATTGCTTTATTAATATCTGAATAAATAATAAAAAAAAGTTATGAAAGTTGGTTGTTGGAAATTTTATTATCTATAACTTTTATTTCTAAAAAAGTTTCTTTTTCATCTTTTTCTAGTAAATCGACTTTTAATCTTAAAACGTGTTCAAGGGAGAGAGATCAAGTTATTAGGTTGAAGGAAACAAATAATAAAACGTATACCTACGTCTAAACAATGTAGTGTATTTACACTTTTATTTTTCTCGGCAGCTTAATTATTAAGCTGTATTACTACATCTTATGAAATTTTTTTTACTGTATCCGACGAATTAGAGTTAGTACGTACTTATAATAAAAAAAAAGAAAATCTTATTATATAAAACTATAATCCTTTTTTAATTCTAATTCTGATTATTCAACATAACCAAAATTACAACACTTTTTATAATTTTGAAATTTCAAATTTATTTAATTTTTAAACAATTTTATAATTTAATTATACCAACTTTACTTTAATTAACATAATATTCAGATATAACACAAGCACTAATATTGTAACAATATCTCCTCATATCAATTTTCGAAACAAGATTCAAAAAAACACCAATTTGTTGGAAATTCTATTGTCTATAACTTTTGTTTGAACCATTTTTTCTAAAACGCAATATTATTTTCGCTTAAAGGGGTGGTGAGGAGTTCGTCGGTAAACGCTTGTTTTTTTATTTTGGAATTTTAACGTAACTTTTAAAAAAACTGTTTTGCATAAAAACAGTAATTTGAGACAACCCTTTAACGTTCTATTTCCGGTAATTCTTTGTTTAAATGTTTAGCTTTTAAGATTACAGTACAAAGTGTTGCAAATTAGTAGGTCAAGCCATTTACCACACATTTTTGAGCTAAAATAATTGAACTTTCCTGATGCCACTTTTAATTTGGGAGTGTCGTTTTTGAAATACAGGCCGAAAAAATAAAATTGATTTTTATTAATAACTCCCGTACTTCTACAGATATTTATTACATTGGTACAGATGTTTTTTTATAGTCAACACACTTTCTGTATAATTTTAGTGAAAATAGTTCAAGCACGAACGGCGTGGGGGAGGCAGTAAGTTTATATTAATCCCCCAATCTTTTTCTACGCACGTCTATAGTATCAAATATATTTTTTTGATATAGCATTTTATTACCTAACTTACCTACTTTTGCAAAATTGTTATAACCGCTCTGTAATAAAGTTGTAATATCTTGTAAATCAAGTCTCAAATCAAAATTTTACAAGAGGGAAGAAAGTTAGGTAATTAAATGCTAATATCAAAAAATATTGATACCATAGGTGTGCGTAAGAAAAAAGATTAGGGGTCAATATAAGCTTACCGCCTCCCCTCGCCGTTTGTGCTATTTGAACTATTCTACTAATATTATACAGAAAATGTGTTACAAAAAAACATCTGTAAAATGCAAAAGTCGGAGTTATTAATAAAAAATCAATTTTTTAATTTTATGTTGACATTCTGTATTTCGCAAACGATACTCCCAAATTAAAAATGGCACTAGGAAAGTCCAATTATTTTAGCTCAAATAATGTGTGGTTAATGGCTTGACCTACTAATGTGCAACACCCTGTATACATAAAATTACTTATAACAAAATTATGTAAGTAGCTAAAAACAACAAAGAGTGCAACAGCTTTTGAATTAATCCAATTTATAACCTACAGTAATACATACATATAAGAGCGCCTAAAACAATAACACGAATACAATTCTGGATTTTCAAAATTCAAAAGCTTACAATTATCCTTGACATTTGACTCACTTTATTAATTTCAATGGATTGATGATAGCTATGTTTGATTAAATTAATCCAATTTAAGTGTACATTGTGTTTTAATAAAAGCGGTCATCGGCCATATCTATGACTAAAGTGCCCATAAGAAAATTTTAAAAATTTGTTTTGCATTTAATAATAATAACATTGTCTTTATTTACCAAAACTAAATACAAAAAATAATTATTGGAGACATATAACAAGTTTTGGCAAAATTCAAGGTATAGTACAAGTACAATTGTCAAGACAACTGCTTTTGCTCTTCCACTAAGACCTTGTATTTATGAAATTTACAGTGAGAAAAAAAGCACCTTTAAATCCTATATTGCGATGTTGTACAACTGATCTAAATGATATTTTGTTGTATAGGTAAGGAGGTTGCTTTGTTGAGACTATTTAATGAAAAAGACATAAAGAGTTAAATTTGTCTACGATACTTTATACTCAACCATCCAGTTTCAAGAAGTTTATGAGAAATGTGGTCATATTTACGAACCCCAAAGATAAAACGTAAACATGAATTTTCTACTCGTTGGGTTGTGTTGATGGTGTTTTGAGTTAGGCAGGAGTCATAAACCGGTGTACAATAATTAAAGTGAGACAAAATAAGAGAGTTTGAGAGAAGAGATTTAATGTTTTTACTTAAGTTGTGGCGTTGAGGGTAGTTTCAGATTCATATATGCTCGTTGAACATACTTGTTAATTTGATATCGAAATATAAACCACAATCAGACCTAAGTTCTTTACTTCATTATGAATTGAAATTTGATTATTGTTAATTTGTAACTTAATCTGACCTTGGACATTTTTTATAATATTAGGGTTGCCAAATAGAATGATTACAGATTTAGAGGGATTAAGTAAACCATGTTGCTTAGATATAGCTAGGTCGGCATTTATTAAGTTTACAGTGTTGAAACAATCGTTGTATAGAAAAGAAAGACATATATGAGTATTATCAGCATATGGGTAAATTTTGCAGTTTTGATAACAGAAAAAAAATCTAGAAGTGTAAATGAGAAAAGCAATGGCCTTAAAGTTGATCTCTGAGGAACCCCAAAATTACAACACGTATGTGTTTTTTTTGATTTATTATGGTTGCATCTTGGAAGCGATTATTAAGATAACTTGTTATTAACAAAGTTGCATAATGAAAAAATCTTATACATTTTAGCAAATATAGTAAAATGTTGTAATTTTATATTAACTACAGAAAAAATGAAACGTCATAAAATATACATTTTGTAAGGACTAAATATTATGAATAGAGAGTTTAATGATTTTTTAATAACTTACAATAATTAGTAGGTTAGATTTATTTAAAAATAAGTAATAATCAGTCAACCCAAATAACCATGTTTAGTTTTTGATTTAATTTAAAAGTTATTGCTTGTAGACGTTTTTTAAATCAAAATTATTTCTAATTTTATTTTGTAAACATTTCCTAAACAAAATTTTGATTCGATAATTAATCGAGCTATGGTGTTTAATTAGCGATACCTTCAAATATATTCTTTAAAGAAAAATTAAGTAAGCAACGTAAAATTACCTATTTTCTAAAACGTGCTTAGTGTAATGATTCATTCTACAGTCCTTCTATAAGATAACCCCTGCTGAGACTACCTGCTGTTAGAATTGTAAATGATACCATTAAGCCCGCTTCACAATGTGCAAACTTTTGTTTACAGAAATTGTGGTGTCCAAGTTTTAAATTTCATGAGTGTACATCGTAATTTTTTCTAATCTTTTGAAAAACTAATTTTTTGAAAAGAAACGAAGTTTGAAAACACTTTACTAAACAAACCTAAAGCTTTCTATGGTCATTTGCGTAAACATCTTTCTTCTCGAGTCAGTGTTCCAGTAGTAAATAACTTTAACGGAGCTTTCTGTGAGAGCTACCTTGAAACTGCAAATGTTCTGGCAGAAACGTTTGCTTAAATGTTTACTTCACATGTAAACAACAACAGACCTACAATAGTTCACCCTTATGTTACATATTCCGACACTCTTTTCAAATATTTTTATTACTGAAAAAATTGTCTTTAACGAAATTAATAAACTGCCTGTCAATCTGGCCTGGTCTGAAGGCCTCAATGCAAAAATCATTAGGCTATGCTCCCAAAGTTCGCTTGCTCCTCTATGCAGAATTTTTCAAACGTCGTTAATAAGTGGCAAGTTGCCAACACAATGGCTTGAAGCCATTGTTACACCAAATATAAAAAGGAGATAAGCGTATAGCAGATAACTACCGGCCTATTAGTCTAACATCCACTACGTGTAAACTTTTTAAAAAAGTTTTAGTTAGACAATTATTCGAATTTTTACAAAATAAAAAAGTCATACCAGTAAACCAACATGGGTTTATACCTGGCCGATCTGCAGTTACAAATTTACTTACTTCGTGTAACAAATGGACCAAGTTGCTAGATACAGGAAATACCGTCGATATCGTTTATCTAGATTTCAGTAAAGCATTTGATAGGGTGTCGCATTCTTTATTGCTATATAAACTTGAAAGATTTGGCATTCGAGGACTTGTCTTAAACTGGATTAAAGCGTTTTTGTCATCAAGAATGTTTGCAGTTAGAGTAGATTCTGTACTATCGGAAAAGAAACGAGTTACAAGTGGCGTGCCTCAAGGCTCGGTACTTGGTCCATTATTGTTTGTTCTTTACACAGCTGACCTACTAACTATGTTAAAATGCAATTTTTCAGCTTATGCAGATGACATAAAAATCTTTACCGCTTCAAAATTCAATAATCAATTGCAAATCGACCTAAATCTTGTAACTGAGTGGAGTAACCAGTGGTCTCTGTGCCTAAATCGTAAAAAATGTTCTGTGTTGTATATGGGTAACAACAACCCTAAACAGATATATCGGCTTGGAAACTGTAACATAGCTGAGGTTACATGTCAAAACGAGGTTAAACAAGCAACTTGAAAAAAAGAGCAATCAGTTAAAGCTGCTAAAAAGGCTTGCGGTTTTACATAATTTTTGATAACAAGTCCTGAATTATGTTGAGCATCTTTAAACTGTATATTAGACCCCATTTAGAGTATGCTGTGCCGTTTGGAACCCATTACCTCAAAGATGTACGTTTAATTGACGAGTACAACATCAGTGACAAGGTGCCGTTGATTGTAAATATAAGCCTTATTGTGAACGATTAAAAGTTTTCAATTTTGAATGGGCAATCCTATAACAGACAGATTTAATTCAAGTGTTTAGAATAACCACAACAAGGCCAAGAGATACCCAGTATTCATGAATTACAACCACCCCACTACGAGGGCACAATTTCAAACAAAAAGAAACTTTTAAGTT
Source organism: Abscondita cerata (assembly GCA_030710515.1). Classification (NCBI taxonomy): domain Eukaryota; kingdom Metazoa; phylum Arthropoda; class Insecta; order Coleoptera; family Lampyridae; genus Abscondita; species Abscondita cerata. The sequence continues at coordinate 183,937 of JALBCR010004437.1, forward strand.
GCTAAATAGGTTTGCCTCAGCAACTCGCTATATATAATAATAATAATAACTTTATGGTTTGGCAACATGATTAGAAAGAAAACATTTCATAAGACTAATTCAAATTCTGTAAGAGACAAAATTTAGAGCTTGACTACCGACTACAAACCAACAATAATATCAATTATTAACAAACTTATAAAGTTTAAAAAATAATAAAAAAAACTTTTACAAATGTTCAAAATGACTTCCATTTTGCAAAATACAATCTTAAGTCAAAGAGAACATCTTCTAAAACAATAGAGAAGTAATTTTCTAAAAAGTTTAAATGTGCGTCACCATTTAGATGATCATCAAAAATAAACGCCTCTATAATTCTAGCCCATATGTTTACACTCCATCTATTTTGGTTATCCATTTCGGGCATTAAATTCGGATTAGTTTACGACCAATAATTCATATTGAGCAAATTAACCCTGCCACAACTAGAAAAGGTAGTTCATCAGTTTATAAAACAAATGAAAAGAATAGAGGATTTTTGTTACACATCTCTTAACCAATAACAATAGTCCACATGGTGAGTGAAGTTTATAGTCTTTTAAAATTCGGAACACTGAAGAGTGACTTATTTCTAAGTCAAAGGAAATTTTTCGTGAGTTTAAATTGAGATTAGCTCCCACGTATGCAACAACGTTTATGATGTTGTCTTTATTTCTTATCGAAAGTATTTTAAACGGCACTGGAATGGGTCGTAAACTTTCCGTTTGCTTCAAACGTATTGCTAGTCGTCGAATTACTCTTCTGCTATAGTGTCTTTGTATAGATGAAGGTAAAATAACTGGTAAAAGAAGCATTGGAAAAATGAGCTATTCAGAGCCGCGTTGAGCAAGATCCGAATATGTTAGCATGATGATAACCAACCTCCAAAGAGAGACGGCACCATAAGAAAAAAAAGTCCTATATATTAAGCAATTCTTTAAGCATTTCACATTACTGGTAAGAAACAGTGCAACAAAATGTATATTTAGCTGAGAAAACCTTTAGTTGCAACCTTTACACACGAATAACTATTAAGCTAGTTATTTAAGGCAGAATTGTCCTACAGATTAACAATACTGCTACTATTACATATTAGTGATATGAAATTGTCGAAAATATTGTTTATTTTACAGATAGCTCACAGATATAACTTTGATGCCAGGTGGGTAACCAATACCACCTAAAAGGTTATTCGTTTCAGCTTCCAACAGGCTACCAAAAATACAGGGTGTTCAATTTAAGTTAAGTCAGTTTTAAGGCTAACTGTTATGCTGTAATTATAAAAACATAAAATTTTTCTCAGAAATTTGTAGGGTATGAAAGAAGCTGGCCATCTGTGTCAATACAGAAGTTTAAATTATTGTTCCTTAGTGATAAGTTTTTAGTTTTTGTTGTTGATGTTTCAAGTGTCAAAATAATATAATATAAAAACAATTATTTGTATATTATTTATTAAACCCAAATACAATTGAGGTGAGACGCTACATTGGTGACCCCGACATTCAACAAAAATATATTGTTCGTAAGTACCGTTGAAGTTTTAACAAATTTCATTAAATGGAATGGCAAGAGCTTGCTAGAGTGTCTGTAAAGGCACCACCCTTTGGGAGAGTAAATCCAGAGTTATGGTTCTCACAAATCGAGTCATAGTTTATTAATAGTAACATTACAGCAGACGTGACTAAATTTTATTGTGTGGTCAGCGCAATCAAAAGCGATGTGTTGGCTGTTGCCAGTCCTCAGACCTTCGAAAGAGAACATGTATCAAGCCCTCAAAACCCGCTTGGTTGAACAATTCGCAGACTCTGAATAGAAAAAGATTAAAAAACTTCTACAGGAACTTGAATTGGAAGACAAACGTCCATCTTTCGTACTAAGAGAGATAAGAGATCTGGCACACGGCAAACTTGATGATGATTTTCTGAAATATTTATGGCTACAACGCCTACCTACAAGAGTGCAGGCTCTGCAGACAGAAATAAAGGAGAAATTTTTTTGGGAAAAAAAAAAAAAAAAAAAAAAAAATGCTCGAGTTTTAGAACCCCTGGTTCAAAAGTTCTTGTTGGTATCACGAAAAGGTTGGAAATACAGCTTTTAAATGCAAAAATCTATGTATTCACCCAGATAATTGGGGAAACAATTGAGCCCATCATTAGACGGGGCAACTAGTGATACTGGCCTTAAACAGTTTTGCCTATTCATTCACGATAAAAAGTTTGGGTTCAGGTTTTTAATTGATTCCGGGGCTGACGTTTGCGTGATTCCTCCAATTAGGTCAAAAATTCATCATACTTCTTCTTCCGTTCTATATGCAGCTAATAATTCCCCAATCAAAACTTACGGACGAAACACATTAGAAATGGATTTGGGTCTGAGACGAAAATTCATTTGGTTTTTTGTAGTGGCCGATGTCGAAAGACCTATTATAGGTGCAAATCGTTTACATCATTTTTTCTTATCGGTAGATCTACAAAATAAGCGCTTAGTAGACACATCGATCAACTTAACAAAAACAGGTTTTATCCGCGCCAGCGAAGAAAGCATTTCGTATCTGGTCAGTACCGTTACTCGCACAATTTAAAACAGTTATCAAGAAGAACCCATTTACAACCCCAATCTTACACTCAATAACACACCATATTTCTACGAACAGTCCACCGGTTGTCGCAAAGGCAAGAAGGCTTGACTCAAAAAACTAATTGCAGCTAAAAAAGAGTTTGATTATTTGGTTGAACGGGGGATTTGCCGCCCTATCCAAAAGCAATTGGGCCAGTCCTCTTCACATGGTTAAAAAACCAAATGGTGATTGGCGTCCTTGTAGCGACTATCACAGATTAAATGCTAATACCATCCCCGATAAATTTCCTCTTCCTCATTTGCAAGATTTCACTCATTTTTTGGTCGAAAAGAAAATATTTTCTACAATTGACCTTATCAGGGCCTACCACCAAATTCCAATTAAGGAATGTAATATCCCAAAAACAGTAATTATCACTCCCTTTGGGTTATATGAATTCTCGCATGATATTCGGACTGTGCAACGCGGCACAAACATTCCAACGTTTTATGATAGAAGTTCTCAATGGCCTATCGTTCTGCTTTGTCTACCTGGATCATATTTTTGTAGCTTCATCTTCAGAAGAGGAGCACATGTGTCATTTGCGAGAATTGTTCCATAGACTGGAAACTTATGGTGTAGTAGTTAATCCGGACAAATGCAAACTGGCACAAACGGAAGTTAAGTTTTTGGGTGACCGAAGAAGAAATTTATCCTCTTCCCAATAAAGTAGAATTTCCAGAACAAAAAACATAACAGAATTAAAAAGTTTTCTTGGCATGATCAATTTTTATAAACGATTTATTTATTTCCCGGGCCGCAGAAATTCAAATTCCTTTAAATAAGCATCTAAAGGGACATCCCAAAACAAAGCAAGCAATTGTGTTATCTGAAGAAACAAACAATTTTTTACCCAATTGAAAGACCAGCTTGCCAACGTAACTTTACTGGCGCTCCCTGACGGTAAAGCATTTATAACCTTAACTACAGACGCATTCGACCTAGGAAACGGTGCAGTAGTCCACCAAATAGAAGATGGTAAGATAAAATTTTGGGTTTTAGTCTCAGAAATTAGATAGTTGCTAAAAACGTTATAGCACGTACGACCAAGAGCTTTTGGCTATTTATAGTGCAATCAAATATTTTAGATTTATGTTAGAGGGACGACGGTTTGCAATCTTTACTGATCACAAGCCGTTAATACATGCATTTTCAAAGAAAACAGATGAAACTTCTCCCAGACAGGCGCGTCAACTGGACTTCATAAGCCAATTCTCTTGTGATTTGAGAAGAAATGATCTTGTCGCTGAAACACTGTCACGCATCGAAATGATCTTAATCTCGGGCTCCATTGATTTCAAAACAATGGCACTAGCACAAAAGAGTGATAATTTTTTAAAAAATTTGAATCTTTCGGGATCTTCGTTAAAGCTTAAGCCCATCAAAGTTCCCGGAGTGAGGTAACTATTCTATGTGACACAACGACAAATGTTTTGCGACTGTACGTACCGCTTAAATTTAGAAAAAAAGTGTTTGATGAGTTTCACAATTTAGCACACCCTGAAGCTAAAGCCACGGTGAAATTAATTAACAAACACTTCGTGTTGTTTAACCTCAACAAAGATGTGCAAAGTTAGGCAAGAGGCTGTATTAATTGTCAAAAAGCCAAAATTTCTCGTCACAACAGAAATGTTATTGATGGATTTGCCTTACCTAAATTACGATTCAGTCACATTCATATAGACCTTGTTGGTCCGTTAAAACCGTAAAATGGTTATGTCTATTGTTTAACGTGCATTGATTGGTTTTCTAGATGGCCGGAAGCTATTCCCTTACACGATAGTAAATCAGATACAGTAGCGTCCGCTTTATACGAAAAATAGATTTCCAATTTTGGTGTTCCCCAGGTAATAACCTCAGATCGGGGAAACCAGTTTCTCCTCTCTCACAAAATTACTAGGCATCACAAGAATTCGCACATCACCATATCATCCACAGTCCAATGGCATGATCAAGCGTTTTTATCGCACAATGAAAGGAGCACCTAGATGTCATGATGCAAATAAATTGACACAAAGATTACCTAGCGTTTTATCAGGATTATGCTGCTCAATCAAGGACGATTTAGGAACCAGCTCAGCAGAAATGGTTTACGGAACTTCTTTCAGACTCCCCGGAGAATTCTTTAAAGCTAGACGTGGACAAGACAATATTTCTTTGTTTACCCAGAATTTAAAAACTCACTCAACAATCTTAAACCAGTTCCAATTACCATCAGAAACCGCAAATCAATTTTTATAAACAAAAACCTCACCAATTGTACACACGTTTTCATCCGATCTGATTCTGTTAAAAGTTTGCTCAAAACGCCATATGATGATAACTTTAGCGTGGTTGAAAGAAACAAAAATTGTTTCAAAATTGAAATAGGTCAAAGAACAGTTTCAATTGCTTTAGACAGGTTAAAACCGGCCTTTTGTGTCTCATCTTATCAAGACAACCCGCATATACAGAATCTATTCCGACATATAAAACCACGACATCGAACTCCCCTGTTAACCTAAACAAACCTATACTAAAATTTGATTTAATTTTTAATTTAACTCCAAAATCCAGGACGAACATGTTATCAAAACACGTTCCGGTAGAAGAGTTACGTTTCCCAAAAAGTTAGTCGAATACCATTCTTATTAAGGGGGAGTATTGTAGGGTGTGAAAGACGCTGGCCAGCTGTGTCAATACAGAAGTTTAAATTATTGTTGCTTAGTGATAAGTTTTGAGTTTTCGTTGTTGATGTTTCAGGTGTCAAAAATGATCAATATATACAAACAATTATTTGTATATTATTTATTAAACTTAAATACAATTAAGGGTGAGACGCTACAAATTATAGTTATTAAGTAGAATCTTTAAAAACATACATTATTTTTATAGTATAATTTAAAAATTGAAAAAAAAATTAAGATGTTCTTTTTAAAATACCCAACTTTGATATGGTGTACATTTCTGGAACTTTCTGTACAATTGAAAATATTTTTAAAATGTGGTCTCAAATAATTTCGATATATCTATGCTTTAAGTTTTCTGTATATCGAGGTACTTGAAGGAATATATACGATAAATATATGTCCGTGTACACCATTTAAGCGAAACAACCGATAAGTGTCAATTAGACACTGACACTTTAAGGTTTATTGTGTCAATTAAATATAGAATGTTTAACAACATTTACCTCATTATCACTCTTTCAAAAATACAATATCATCACCACGCAGTGGCGGCTCGTAATCAATCATACTGGGAGGTCAAAATTAATTTAAAAAATAGGCATACTTAAAAATATAAATAACTCAAATGCAACGCAAAATTTTATACAATCTCAATTTTGTTCAAAATATAGCGATTTTTCGAAACATTCTCATTAAAATCTCTAAGGGATTTTCTGTAAGCATTGTCTAGCTGTGTACGAATATCAACATTTCTTACGGTTGCGAAATTTACCAAGCATTTCATGTGTTCTGCAGACGAAGCATGTTTTTTATTTCCTCTTTTAAATGTGTTAAATCTCTTACACCATTTGCACTATAGCGAGTCTGACGAGTCTTTAGAAAATAATAAACAAACAAAACAGTAAAATACATTTGATACTTCACAACCACATATCCAGTTAGCTAAATCGTACATTACTTTGCGAAAGTTTCGATGGACATCTTTATTTTTGTCTTTGCTAGTTTGTCGTAAACAACACAACAGTAAAACATATCAATATAAATTCTTAAGTTGATTTAAAACACGCAAAAATCGAATTAAAAATCGAGCGTAGTTGTACACCCTATACAAAGTCAACGTAAACTGCGGGACCCGGCTCATGACCCAAAGTTGATTATTGCTTCGGACGTTCGCGTTTATTCGGGCGCTGCACGTTTTTCGAGTTTTTCCGGGTAGATCTAATTCAATGAGGGCAGTTCGCACCGCCAGCCCAAGGTTGAAGAGGATGAATTACGAACAACGGCCGATAAATTTTAAGTTATTGTACTTGCGACTTGCGACTTAATTACCTATTTTAATAAAACACGTAATAATGAATATTTTTTATATATTGTCAAAATTTTGGGAGGTCATTGACCAAATGACCATATAGACAAGCCGCCACTGATCACCAGCATTAGCTAATACAATTTGCTGATGTATGGCTTGGCAATTTTAGAACGAATCTCTTTACAGGCCAAACTCTCTTTGTGCGTCGTTCACATGTCATTGCATCAGCTAACGCCTCAGCAGCTAACTTTTAAGCTCAAAACAAAATAAGCGCTTTCTATTCCTACTCGACCAAATTAGCTACTAAAAAATATATAGAAATTAATAATTAAAACTTTTGTTTCAACTACCAAGGTGATATCTAATTTTGTGCAACCGTACGAGAAGATACTACACCGTAGACACCTGCTCGTCTGCGAAATGAACATTTGCAGCTCGGTTCATTTCGCGGCTGCATAACTTTGGAACCACTCCGCTAAAGTGCAAAAAAAGTTCGCTTTAACAATATGTTGAGTGACTTAGAAATGAGTTGTAGATACTCTACCAAAATTAATGATTAGGTATTGCAAATATTGCAACGGAGTGTTTAATTCCAAATCTAAATAAAATATAAAATAAAATTGAAGATTTCAAAATGTTTTGTAAGTAGAAAAAGTATAAATTATACGAAAACAATTCGTAACGAAGCTGTAATGTCCATCCAAAATAAGCTTAATGTTGTTTTCGTTTACTTTGCTTTGTAACTAACTGTAAATTTTGCTTTTATTGAAGGTACCTTGATATTGAAATATTTTGGATACTAAAGTGTCCATTTTAACTTTTGTACCTAAACTTTTGTGTACATCTTGGTTACAAAATACTTTAGTGCTCCTGAGGTTATATTGCCTCGGTCTCAAACAGCTTCAGCTGTAACAGAGGCTCTTATCGAATCACTAATTGTACTTTACGGTCTTACTATATTCTGTTACAAGTACATACAAACATAGTTAATACAAAAAAAACAAAAGTTTAGTTTCATCTTAGAAAGAATCATTTTCTCAAATGTGTTAGTTATTAGACATTTGTATTAAGAAACATTAACAACAATCTAATCTAGTTAAATATTTTCAGTTTCTCTAATATACTGTTAATAGATACTTATAAAATTTACAGTATATATTGAACTGTAGGATTTCATAATTTTAGAAGATGTAAATCATATACACTCTTTCAATACATGCACCTAATAGCTTTAATAGCATCAATTAACATATTCTGTTCGGTTTTCGAGCTGACCTGTTTTACATACGTTTTTAGATTTACGTAAAACCGTAATAATTTGTAAGCGTATATTAAATTAAACATTAGTTTACCAAATGGAACATAAAAATTAATATTTATTTTCGGTTCATTTAACAATAATGATAATCGTTAAACAGAAATTACTACACTTTTGGATAATTTAACAACAGAGGAATAAACTTTTACATTCCATTTACAATAAAGTAAGACATAGCCTAACAAATTCTTTGGAACTGACTTATTTTAGATATTGCAATTTCTTAACCGATTATTGACAAATTATATACCCTCGTATTAAGAAGATTAATTGTTTTAAATACCTATTATAGCCTTTTATAGAAATAAAAATACCAAATTCCAATAACATCGGAGCAGCCCTTATTGAGATATCGTGTTTACATATGGACAACAAGCCAGCCAGTTCTTGGACAAAACATTTTTTGTTTTATTATAATATACTACTCTAATTTAAAGATTTAATTTTACGTTATGTTTTAAAATGATTTGAAAATATTATATCCACCGAAACCGGTCATCCAATTGTAACCGTTAATCTTAAGTATATAAAAAAAGCAATATTGGTGCACTAATACAAAATTTGTTTATTGAATATTGTTTGGAACAACTACCTTGAATGCAGAATAACGGGTCATAAATGTTATGAGACGTGGTCATTTATGTATGTCGTTATCCATGGTGCTAATTGGTTTAGATGCAATCAGACTTATCGAATACGCACCGTTGAAGGTTATAGATGCTAAGTTATACTTTGTTTGATTAAATAACGTTACAAGAAGCTTACTGAGGTGATAAAAATCAGTAAGCCAAATTCTGTAGTATTTCCAGAGCTTTTCAAAATCTTTGTAACATAATGATTTTGAAAAGCTTTATTTTGAACAATTTGTATTTTATTATCCAACTTCTTTTTGCAAACAAATATGTTAATTATTTAGTATTACTCACCTAGAGGTCCTTCGCATTTTACTCAGTCTTTTTTTATTAACTTCTTTTAGTATTCTTTGGTACTCGTTGCTTTCCAATGCCACTAATAATTAAAAAACAAGCAAATTATTTAGTTTTTCACCTCGCATGTTAATTAATATATTTGAATCGGCGAAATTTGTTTATCTTATCGAAATACAACAGATATAGTATATCATAAAGCATGGCGAATTTATTTACAACAGGTGCAAACAATTTTCCTTTCCTATTTTTTATTTGTTTAATATTTTTGAACGCCTAATAGAATTTTTTTTTAAATAAAGATGTTCAATGTTTAAATATGTAAAGGTTTTTTTTAGCGAAACTTCAAGTAAATTTATAAGTGTCTTAACTCTTGGCAATAAAAGTTGCAGTACTGTGAGATGTGTTGCCTAATTAGGAATCACTTTGAATTATTCAATGTTCATTACCCACGTCATTAATTTTTATTATATCTGTTTTTGTACTATTTTTTTCTCTTTACTGACGTCAGCAGTTAGTACATTAATACAATACCATAATTAACTGATGTACTCACTACTATTAAGTCAAATTGTATACTTAATTAAAATATATGTTTGTGTGATTTTTTTAGATTAGATCATTGTTCAAACATTTACCTATTAATCATAAATTCAGTTACTATAATAGTATAACGTAATAAAAACTTGTTTTGCCAAATTGCAATAAATCAGCTGCAATTTTGATAATATAGGGGAAGATAAACTTTTTTATCAATAACTAAGTCATTATTCTTGCGTTTCGTGTTCAAAATTATTCGTTTGTAAGAATTTAAATTTTGGTTTTGCTATTAAAACTATTTAATTTTTAATTTATATGTATATATAACAATTATTGTGAAACCATCAGGAAATTACGTATTTTATCGTTAAGAACGTTTAAGGTGCTTAAAAATTTTAATTCTCATTACTTATTCTATAAGCAACACGTACGTATTTAAATATTACTTCAGTTTATATTAGAAAAAAGAACATACATACCTCGTTTCTTAGATTCCCAATCCATAATAATCACTTTTGCACAAATAGCCGATGTTCAGGATTCTCTTCTTCAGATTTGAAAGAAGAATGGATTTTAAATTGATACTTGAATACTAGTGTCTTTTACGGAAAACAATAGGCAAGAAATTCTACGTGACATCCTGTTCTTATACAAACCCATCGTAGTTGTAAATTTCCATTTCGACTTCATGAAACATTTAATAAATACTTAATTGCACAAGCAAATAAAGTGTCTTCTACATTATTTTTTATATGTTAAATTTGTTTAGTTAATGAATACTACAATTATTTAAATAAATTTTGAAACATAATTGGTGTCTAACGATGCTTGATCCTGATGCCTTAATTAAGAACGCAGATCAACTAGAAGACATAAGGTGTGTTTTGTTGTACTTTTATTTCTTTTCAGATTGATTATTTGTGACTGATTTGAAAAAATCCATTAACCAGTAAAATTATGTCTTGAACAAATACAAATTCATACAATTTTTGTCAAGTCCCAGATTTCAAAGTCAAAAATTACCACATGAAAATGATTTTTTAAGTAAATTAGTTATAGATTAATGAAACGGAATTTGAATATTTCATATCGCTCTTTAATTTAACAGCATATTCAATATATTTTTATGGTTGTTAATGTACAGGACAGTTTTTGGGATGTGATGGGATGTGTTATTAAAAAAATTACGGTAAGTGTAAATCTACTTTTTGGCAGCTTTTACCGTCTTTTACTGAATCAAGCATACTTGTAAATCATTAGCTTACTGTTTTAGTAGTAGTGACTATTTGGGGCAGATTAAGGTGTAGGCTCCTATAGAGCGATTAAAATTATGCTAATACTGGAAAATGGATCTAATTCAAAAGAGGTATTAGGTAAGGTTGCTTCAATTTTATGATTTATAGACCTTTTTTAATGTTCAATGAAAATTTTAAAACTTAATTATCTTCAAATATTTTGAAAGTTTTCTTACACTCTTTATATATACATTACTCTGGGATTAACTAAAAAATAATTGTTTATGATAATCGAAGGAATGTAACCTTAAATGAAAATTTCAAACACAGCACAATAATTCGGACACGTGTTTTGATAAATAAACTTTGCATGACTCACTCTAAGTTGATAGAAAACTAGAGAGATGTAGAAAAAAAGTGTGGAGAAAGAGATGTTAAAATACTAAATAAAAAGGTAAGAAATAAGCATGTAAGAAGAATAGATATATAATGGAATTGCATTAACTGATAAGTATAAGAGCATAGTATAAAAAATTCCCATTTCGACATGTTTGGAATAGGCAACCCAACATCCTGAAGAAAGTAAAGAGTGCTGCGGTATATGAAAGCAAGGAAACTATAAAGTCTGGATTGGATTAGAAGTAGTACTTTATAAATGCAGGAAAATAAATGATTTAAAAAGAAAATTAAATTATTGAGTGAAATAAAGGGTAAACTGGTATAGTCAAAATGTATATAATCATACACGAGTACAAAAACATAGCGGCGCACGCCTGTCTTTAAACCATTTCAACTTAAAAGTGCTTGCAGCATCTTAAATTTTGGGATTGCTCATATTACTGCTTGTACCTATTTTAAACACAACAACAACAAAAAATGTTTAGTCTGTTTTGTAAATTTATTTATTTTAATTTCTCTTATTACAAATTGGATTACAATGTGTACCACATTTTCACAACGGCTCTGAAATCTTCAAAAACCTTAATAAACTTCAAATATCCAAGACTACCGTTTTCTCTAAAATGGTTTTTACTTTAAACACCGATTCGCCTTGAGTAACTTTACGATAAACATTGCTTATGCTGCATCGTTCTTACACATCGTTTTAAAGATGGGTAAACAATGTATTCACTACACCCAACATTCCTCCATTCTGAGGAGGAATAAGTTTAGAAAAGCTTTATTAACATCGGTTCTTAGTAGTTCTGCAGAGTATTACAAATGGTTCTCAAAGCATCACATTTGTATAGTTTGTCTTTCCTTGCATAACACTACGTGCAAAGAAAAAGACTGCTGTTGGGATCAAAATATTTTAAAACATCAGTATAGAAGAAACATTTTGATCTTGTTTGGAGCAAAGAGCTGTCTTGTGCTAATGAAGTTTCCGCAGCAGACTGCTGATTCATAAAAGCCTTTATAGACTCATCCTTTGTGTGATTTTTTCTGCACTCAGTGTGTAATATAATTGTATTAATACAACGAAGCCTAAAACCCAAATTATCTTTTCCACTCTCAACAATAATGTTTCAATTACCTTTAAATCAACTTTTATTACACCAGCAAGTGAAGCAAGAATTTGGTCGCATAAAAAACACTTTTCATTCATTTCATGCGGTCAAAGTAACAGGTAAAAATTGTAGGTACTTGAAATTAACCACAGAACAAACCTCGGAACAGATAGTTCCGACAGTTAAAGTTGTTTGCCTACTAAGCTAAACACTAGGCACTCATCAACAGTCGAAAATTGCAAGAACGCACAAAAAATAATTAAATTATTAATAAATTAAATTAATTTTTATTCATTCATCACTTAATTAATTTGATAATTAAATAAGTTAAATAAAGCAAACGGAAGACCGAACAATACCGACGCAGATAGCAAAGAATCCTGACTGTCACTAAAAGTAAGCGAACGTTAGGTTGAGTGTGGAAGGAAAGTACTTTGTACGGTAGCTGTAAGGGAGGAAGGTGGTGGGACAATAGCAGAAGCATGGAAGGAATGGGGGAGTCTTATTTATTAATAGTAAACACCAGCAATAATGTTTAAACAGTTTCAATGACATGTAGGTGAAATACTATAGTAGGTAAAGGCCATCGTGCTCTTCACGACTTTTTTTAGAAAAACGTTATCTTTTATCGTCCTGTAACTCGGTAACCGTTGGGAATACAAGAGAAATGTATTTAATTATTTTTGTTGCAAATTTAATAAGCTTTTGTATATAATAAACTTTTACCGCTGGTAACCAACGGTTCTCGAGATATTAAAAAAAATTCCTAAAAGTGCTCTATTTTCGTTAATTTCCGCTTGATCTCGCCTCTAATTAATAACAGTTTTTTTGTATATTCATCAGTAGGTCCCTACAAATTAGTGTACAAAGTTATAAACTTTTGGATTTGCGTCATTTTTGGATCTGTTTTGACTGGACTATAATGAAGATATCTGGCATTCGATCGATATTTGTTACTTTCCACACTTGTTCGAAAATTCACTAATATATTTTTCTATGTAAAAAAATTGTATAGGATTAAACAAAATGTCTTACAATACTGGTAATGTAATTTATTAAAGTGCTTTTGAAAAATACTAACACTTTAACAAAGCTACCAGCTGTTTTTTTTTTCAATAGTCTATAGACACAAGTGGTCTAACATTAATGAAATTGAATTAATACTGAAATTGTTTTTTGGTTTTTAACTGATGTAGATCACACATGAAAGAAAGGGGTATTTTTCATGTGTTATCAGAACGACAGTTTAGTATTTTGTTAAAAGAAATATATTTATAGTTTTTATATTGAACCAAGGGAATGGAACACTAAACTGCAGCGTCTATTTAACAAACAGAAAACCACCAAGAACTGCACCAAAAAACTTTACTCGGACACGTGTTTCAATAGCTAAGCTATCATCATCAGCGAACCGATACTCGCCTAATGCCAAAAAAAAAACAATATAGTCACAATTAAAGCTTTAACAAATTTTTATTTTATGATTTGATGAATCTTATAAACAAACTTAGAGGAAATAACAAAAATAATTTCAATTTATTTTACCTTATCTAAAGTTTTGATTTAATCTCAAAAGTAACTCCATTTTCATTAAGTTGTTCAACCAAACTAGTTTTTGCAAAGGCTGCGCCTGGTGTATATACACCGCCCCTTTAATAAATAACAATTAGTAAAGTAAAACTAAAATGGATTGAGTCGAATACTTTTTTGGTATCATATCTTGTTCAGTAAGCAATACTATAGCTGATAATGTTACGCAAATACAAGTCAAACCGTAACCGGGATTCATTCCCGACACTTGACCAACTATTGTTTTATTTGGAGGTTTTCTGAAATGTGTTTCTGAAGCTGGTACGTACTCATCCCACCCACGGCCGTAAAATGTTATGTCGTACGACGTCCTTTCACTTTTTTCGTCGGAAGGGTTATCAAATGAGAACATGCCAGCTGTAAAAAATCCTGGAAACTAAAGCAAGTATTCAATTATTGGAAACCGAGAAAGAGTTAATTGAGTACCGCTAAAAGTAATTTCCGTCCAAATTTATACTTCACCAAAGATAAAATTATATTTTTGTAAAGATTAATAAACTGCACACTAGCGGCCGAAGTAACTCCTTCATATGGATTCACTTGAATGGGTCTCATATTCTCGTTTTCGTAAAAATATCGTTGTGTTCTGTTGATGACACCACGATCAGCTCCTAGAAACGGAACCAACCAAGTGTCGGTAATGTGATTCTTATACATTTCGGGCCTGAAATTTATATAATAGAGAATGTTACACGTGATTTTAAAAAAATTGCCTTCTCTTCAGTTTTGGTTCGTAATTAGGAATTCTGTTTTTAAAAAGTTTTCTACGAAGCGCTATAATTTCTGGTAGTTTTCCAATACCTTCGATTGCAGATTCCCATGTTGCAAAATTTAATAGTGGTCCAGGTGTTTTCGGTTCTTTTTCGTCCAAGAACATATACGACTCAACGGAGTTCAAAGTACCTTCAAAAAAATTTGAAAATTTTAATATAGAACTTATACCATAGAACGCAATTATCTTTTTATGTACTCTGAGAACATGTAATTGTTTATCAATTATTAGTATTAAGAGTTTTTATAGAAACTTAAGAGTGTATCGTAAGAGTTCTAAAAAAATTGTAATGGATAAAAGCGATCTGGAAAATTGTTTACATAATAAGATTACTATCTTCCGGGTTAAGCCGTGTTCGTCCTTCTCTCCTTCATAGAACAATTGTGCATAACCCACGGGTTAAGAAAAGACATATCCGAGCTACCAAGAATCTGCCTGAACACAACGTACTTTATATGAAACGGAAATTTCTACTAGCCCAAATCCGGTGCAGCCATAGGATCCTCAATATCACCGGTTATCACGAATATCTTTATGAAAGCATTCGATCAAGAAGCTATTCAATCCAGCGAAAAGAAACTGAAATGTTAGTTCAGATACGTGAATAATACTTTTGTCATATGGTCTCACGGGAAAGAAGCACTTACTGTATTTTACCTCAACAATCAACACGAGAAGATCAAGTTTACCACAGAGACAGAAGAGAACAATAAGCTCTCCTTCTTGGATGTCCTAGTGAAACAAGGCGATAACTATAAGTTGGCTCATAGTGTGTATTGTAGAAAGACACACACTGACCGATACCTCAATGCCACATTACATCATCATCCACAGCAGAAGCGGTCTCTAATCAACACGCATATAGCTAACAAAAGTCCTGACAAAACTTACAAAGGCCGAAAAACTACGATACGTCCACAAACCCTATATCAGAAAGAAAGTAAGAAACCCAAAAAAGAGAATTCATTCATTGCTGGAGTAACCGCCAAATTAAAAAAATCGTTAGAGAAAAAGAATATCGGTGCCTGGTTTAGAACGGCAAGAACAATCCGGCAACTACTACCATCTAATAAAGATTGCCTGCCGAAAGTGTCAATAAAAGAAGTCTACCAAATTGACTGTTTATGTGGAAAGGTCGACATTGGTCAAACCGGACGTAATATAAAATCACCAAAACGCCAAGTCCAGAGCGGTAGATAAATCAACAATTGCAGAACACCTATACGTAAAAGGAAAACTTCGAGGAAACCAAAGTTCTATCATGGACTAACAACTACTATCCAAGATATTCAGAGAGTCTCTAGAAATTATGAAAAATAAGAATAACTCAACTAACTAACACAATTAGTAAACACCACACAGAAGATCAACCAACCATCGAAGACCAACCACTTGTTACTGATCGACATCATCAACCAACCGTAGCAGAGCGTAGGTATATAACGAGGAGCATGAGCCTTTAGAGTAACTTCTAAAGAACCTAACAGCATGGCTCAACCCGGAAGATAATAATTTTAGTGACAACCTCCGCAAATGCTTACATTCATATTTAGATAATATTTAAGTTTGATGGTTCTTCGACCGCATTTCAGAACTATTTGGGCCTGATGTTAAATTGGTCGAATTTTTAATTTCTTGTATTTTTAGAGAAAGTAATTTTTTTTATGTATAAGGAACTGTAGAACTAGTCAAGAAACATCGTATGTTCTACTGAGAACTATTCAATCTTGAACTAAGGTATGACGGGCACACCTTTTTCAATTGCTATTTTGGGACTTACGCAAAAGAACTCTTGCACTCTTTAAAAAGAAGAATTATCGAGAACTCAAGATGGGTTGCTATCTCCATCGATATTGTACCACAGGTTTCTAAGCGACTATATCAGTGCGGAATATGTACTAAACTACGTTTAGTTAAAATAACATAGACTTTTACGTTCTAAAGTGAATTAAGTCGGTCTGGAATCCAAAATAGAACGATTAAAATATATTTTGAATATGTTTTAGATACCTTATCAAGTGTCCAAGTCGTCTGGTTCTTAAAAAATGGTAATCACTCTATCTAGCGATCATGTTTTGATTATACAGTGTGCACGTGAACAGCCATATTTACACCAAGAATATGATCGGGAAACACCACGGTAACAAAAATAAGTGATAAATATTTAGTGTACTGTAAAGCAGTCTATTTGCGATGTTTTTCACATACTGATCTTCAGCCAATAGCAAAACAGCCGTGAAAAGTGTACGTGACTATAGAACTTCGTAGGTTATACTTTACTAAACGTATAGTCATTCAGAAAATATGTGCATACCACCCTTTATCCTCTACAGTTAATGGTTTATTTTTGAGGGAATAAATAAAACAATAATATGGCAGGTAAGAGAAGATAAACAAGCTTCCAAGGTAAGATTGGGTGTATATAGTGGTTTTATATATTATTAATTAATTAAAGGTTTAAGCAGTTTCAACTCAAAAATAGTATGTGAGTCATCATCAGAATTAAAAAATTATTTGACAAACGTTATATGACAATTGGTGGTTGATACTATTCATATTTTTCTAAATTACCAAATTGTCATATGTCGCCGCAATTTCAATTCTCATGTACCCGTTTGTTAGTCTTAGAACGATGTGAAGTTTTGCTCCAAACGTTGGTTTTATGACGCAGCCACCTCTTCTTTAAATATTACTGAATTATGGTGTTGTTAAAGTACCAATAGGAGTATTAGCTTTTTTTTACATATAATAAAAAATGCTAGTTTTATGCAAATCTATAATACACGGTGTGTCAGAAATAAGTACATTAATTTTAACCACTAATCCACTCATTAAGATGAACAACTTTTTTATGTGCCATTTTTTTTAAATTTTAAGTTTGTTTTTAATCCCCCCCCCCACACACAAATTAACCTTTATGTACGGTTCTCATTAAAAATACCAACAATAGGCAGCATATTTTTTAATGCTAAAAACCTAAGAAACGGTAGGTATATCTACATTGCCCGACTGGTATACCTACATATTTTGAAATTAGAGATTCTTTTAGGAGTGTAGTTTGAGAAAGGAAGACTGTGCACAACATCGTTATCAATGAGATAGTATTACAAAAGGGAGTATCAATTTGAAAAATATGGCTTTGCCACCTTGGGAGCAAAGTCATAAACTCGAGTATTAGCTGGTACTAAGACCAGTGTTTACATGCATCATGCGGACATTAAGTGGTGTGGTGTGCCAGCACAAATTTAATCCTTGGTTAAAAAAAATTAAAAACAATGGCAACGACAAGAAAAACTTTGAAGTACATAAGCCATGTGGGTATTTAAACACCGAGTTGTCTAGAAATGTTGGGCCTCAGACAACTTTCAAAGTTAAAGTGATATTTTCGTTCGGCCGTCTGGTACTGGGATAGGACATGCTCCATCCTGTAGTACTACTCTGCACATCTTATAACATTGAGAAAATGGCCTTAAACAACGTGAACAAAAGTAGGTACTTGCTTCATCATTTAAAGATTTGCAATACGACTAGTCGCACTGTGAAGAAATGACATGTATTTATGTTTGAGAAAACAATTATTAGTAATAATTGCTGAACTAGAGACAAAAAATTCGTTTTGTTCAAGTTTTAAACAGGGTGAGAAAAATGTATTTAACGAAATCAAATTAAATGTTTAAAGTGGCCACCATTGTTATTAACACAAGTTTCAAGACGTCGGTAAAGTGATCCCTCCACTCTTTCCAACATTGTTCTATTGCCACGAATTGTTACGGCCGCATTTTTCACTTGATTTTGTAAAGCTTTTAGGGTGTCTACTGGTTTGGCATACACTAGGTCTTTTATGTATGACTACAAGAAGAAATCGCATGGATTCAAATCTGGCGATCGGGCAGGCTAAGCTGTTGTACCATTACGTCCTAACTAACGCCCAGAAAAACGTTCATTTAGCCATTGCTGAAGAATGAGGGCATTGTGGCATGGGGCACCATCATGCAGATACCACATGTTTCTGCGCAATTCCAAATTATTGTTTTCAAACTGATTACACAAAACGTTTTCCAAAAAATTTAAATATCGTGCCCCATTTAATGGGGGTCGCAGAATGTAGGACCCGACAAGTCGTCCATTTACAATTCCTGCCCAAACATTCGGGGAAAATGTCTGCTGAAAATTGCTAACCCAAACGGCGTGATGGATTTTGTCTGCCCACACATGACTGTTTTGTATGTTAAAAATTTGTTAAAAAATTAAGCTGGGTGTTAATTTTTTCTAGTACCAATTGACAGAACTCAAGTCTACGAGCTGGGTCACCTGGTTCCAAAAATTGATTTTTGCGGATATGGTAAGGGCACAACAATTGTTGCCTTAAAAATCGCCAAACTGTTGCACGAGAGACGTTGTGCTGCAGTACTAGTTTTTGTGTGTTGGAGTCGGGGCGCGTTTTGACACTGTCCAAAATAGCCTCGTCTACATTGGCCACTTGAGCAGGACGATGTCGACCACGATTGTAACCTTAAAGGACCCGTGATCTCAGAGATGCTGCACTACTCTTGCAACTGTACGCTCATTCGGAGTTCGACGATTGGAAAACCGCTCCATGTAGATGCGTCGAGCCAAGGCAGAATTTTCCTGGCTTTCGCCATACGCCAGGACGATATTCGTATATTCATTATTTGAAAATGTAGCTATCGTAAAATGCACACTCAATAATGTTTGTCAAAACTGACAAAAGTATTGATAAATAGCAAAAATGTAAATAAACGTTTCCTAGCACCAAATAAGATATCTCTTTGTCCTATTATTGCTATCTTTAATTGCAACAGTACATAAAGGAGGGAGGGATAAAAACAAAATTGAGATTTTGAAAAAATGGCACATAGAAAAGTTGTTCATCTGGATGAGTTAGATTAATGTACTTATTTCTGAGACACCCTGTATATGATCGTATTTGTACATACTATACATACAACTACAGTTAACTCTTATTTGGTATTGTGTTTTAGTAAATTTCCATTAAATTAAAACTGTGTACCTACCCTCAAAATTTTGTTGTAGGAATACAACCCCTAAATCTCCTGGAATGCTGTCAGCTCCACATGCGCTAATTATGTAAATGCCTTTTTGCTCCGCTAATTTATTGTATTTGTATTGCATGTTTTCCATAAAAAAAGTTTCTCCAGCAACGTCCACATAATTTGTGATAGTTTCTAAACAAGCAATTATTACGGGTTCACCATACACATCAAATGGACCGCAACAATTAATCAGAACTTTACACGAAGCCGTCATTTTATTTAGCGAATCATTATCACTTACATCCGCAATTATAATAGGTATATACGTAATATCAACCCCTACAAAAATATGTATAGTAACAGCTGTTTTGGTTATACTCCTAACATAGTTACCCATCGCTGTCGAACATTCTTCTAAGACGTGCATTAGTTTTACTTTGGAACGTCCAGCTATACCCCATGATAAATCTCTTCCGCGCAATTTTGTAAACTTATGAAGGTATTTGATGCAATTTTTACCAGTTAAACCGGTGGCTCCAAATAATATAATGTCTAAACGTTCAGACATTCTGTTTGTTACTAAATACTTAATGCATCTATAACTTTAATTGTAATTATAATAATTTATATGTTACTGCATTGGTATAAAAAGTTAATTTTTCATAGTCTGACCTTAGAGGTTTAGTGCGAATATAAAATAATATGACCTACAATGAATGCAAAAGTTTGAACACAATCTTCACCGATACTTAAAACTTACTTTACACCAACGATAATCCACAATAGAAACTGTTAACTGGTGATAACAAACTAGATCTGGTAATCAGAAAAATGTTTACTAGCCAGAAAGTCACAAAATTTTGCTTCAGTGCGTACTAAAAATGTATATGTTTATATTTCTATGCTAAGAACATAATTACACTTTAAAAGAGCAGAATATTTACACAAATTATAATTTGTTGAGAAACGTAGTATTCTTGAAGTGGAATTTTATCTTATTTGTATCAACACAAAGAAACTATTTCCCAGCCGACTCATTATAAATACGAGGAGTATTCGTATTATTTATTTAAATTAATAGATAGCATTACTTCACAAACAAAGTTCATTTGATAGAATTGGTTTTTGTAATATATATGATAATAATGACGATCTTTTTATCACATCAGCACTATTAAAAAAATTAAATTTTCTTTTATGATATATATAATTTTATAGTATTTTATAATTTTTATAATTAAACATTGATAAAAAGACTATGAAATAAATAAGTATATATACCACACGTCTTAAAAAGAACTAAGAAAAACGAGCAAAACTTAAAACTTAGTTGAAGTGTGCACTAAATTTTTTTTAAATAAATAAATATAAAATTTCCTTTAGATCCAACTTCATTTCTTGTAATATGTAGTATCCAGCTTCATATCAGTTGCAACTCTATGTCCTATGTCTATTAGTAATTCTCTTATTTCAATATTTGCTCTAGTGACAATCTCAGTTTTGTTTGCACTGTTTTTGGTAAAAGTCATTAATTTGTAACTGGCAAGGCCATACACACATGTCTAGTCATTTCATATTTAAATTTTGTTTTTGACTTAATTTACGCTTTAGTTCCGCTCTGTTCTGTTGCGCTAGTTTTACCAAACGTTCCTTATATGTACGAGGTCTGTTCAAAAAGTAACGCGAATTACGAATTTCCACGGGCTACGTATATTTGAGTTTTGATTTTTTTGTAGCGTTATGTCGGCCATTTTGAATGTTTAATTAATTTTTGACAGCTGTTTTGCTTGGATGTGTTTTGGCTCGTCTTCGATTTTTGCCTATTCCAAAAAATGGATCAAAGAATCTGTATTAAATTTTGTGTGAAAACCAAAATAAAGTGCCCGGACGCATTACGAATGTTGACTGTAGCATATGGTGAAGCTACCTTGGACCAAAGCAACTTTTATCGGTGGTACAAAATGTTCTCAGAGAGCCGAGAATATGTGAACGACAAACAGCGTGCCGGACGCCCGAGCACGTCAACAATAGACGAAAACATTGATAAAGTGAAGAAAATAGTATTGGTCAATCGTCGAATCACCGTTAGAGAAGTTGCTGAGGACCTAAACATATCGATTGGCTCGTGCATTTGATTGTAACTAATGATTTAGGCATGAGTCGGGTCGTCGCGAAATTCGTGCCAAAATTGCTCAATTTCGACCAAAAACAGCATTGCATTAATATTGCTCAGGAGATGTTGGACTCGGTTCGTGACGACCCAAATGTGCTCCAGAGGGTAATAACTGGTGACGAATTATGGGTTAATGGTTATGACGTAGAAACTAAAGATCAATTATCTCAATCGAAGCTGCCGCATGAGCCAAAAGCAAGTTATGCGCAATTTGCGTGAAGCAATCCGCCAAAAACGCCCAGATTTGTGAAAGAACAAAAACTGGCTTTTGCACTATGATAACGCCCCTGCTCACACATCGTTGCTTGTGCGCGAATATTTGTCCAAAAACAACATAGTAATGGTCCCGCAGTCACCGTATTCCCCAGACCTAGCCCCTTGTGACTTTTTCCTGAAACTGAAGAGATCCATGAAAGGATGATGCTACGCCACGATTGAGGAGATGATTTTTTTTAAGTGCTTTGAGGATTGGATAAAACGTTGGCACAAGTGCATTATATCCAAGCGGGATTACTTTGAAGGAGACAAAATAGATATTTATGAATATATAAATACTTTTGAAAAAATACAAAATTTGCGATACGTTTTGAACAAACCTCGTATTTTGTACTATTTTTATTTATAACTAATACAAAGAAAAAAAGTTTGCAAATAATTCCTTTGTACTTTCTTTAAAGGTATACTTTAAGGAAGAGTGGGTAACAATGAGACGCTTTTTTTGTTTTGATATAATTTAAATTTCTATTTGAAAAACGAAGGGTTTCTCGATAACAATGAGTTGCTATGGGTGTTAAGTGTCAGGAGTGATAGCCATTTCAGTGACAGTACTTCTTACTTGGGAGTAATTTAGGAAAGCATTTGTCTCATTGTTACTCAAGGGTGGGTAACAGTAAAACATATTCTTACTGTTAGTATTTTGTTAGTAGTTTTTTAAGAAAAACATTAATAATATTATAATAATAACTCGGAAACTGGTACAAAAAAACATGCTGTTATTTAGTAAGAGTAAAATCAACAAATGTCAATTAAAGCAAAATTAATTTCAAAAGAAAAATCAAAATTTTGCCTTTTCGTCTGACCATAGTTTCTTGGTGGAGGCAAAATCATCCTTATGTCATTTTTGAAACGTGAGATGTATCAGGAATTGCTGAAAAAAAAATTTTGAACTTTTTTACTTCTTCTAAAAAAGAAAATAAAAAATTGATCTGTTTTGTTTGTAGTGGACAACAGTTTTCCTACATAGTAGATAATTTTAGATTTATGATGGTCTGTTGTAAATTCTATGAAAACATAATCTCCCACATCTGGATTCTATTCTAACTTCTTAGAATTCATTGGGTCTGCTTCCATCTCAATGACATAGTCTGACGAAGCATCTGATTGTCATTCTTCGTCTTTATTGTCGCTGTCATAAATTGTTTTTCTGCCAACTACGCTATATCCGGTGAGTCCGTCGGTACCATGTTCCTTTTTTTCTTTCTTGCCGGTTTTCTTTTCTTGATTTAGCTTTAGGAAAACCACAGAAGTTTTTAGGTGAGATAAATTGACTAGTTTCAGTTGCATTTCTTACTTGTTCACATGGTACATTTGGGTGAACTACTTTTACATCAAGAATAGGTCTATCAGTTACAGAACTTGGTAAAAATCTACTTCCGTAAATATGAACCTGTCAAAAAGAACAATTCCACATTTTCTGAAGACCGATGTAATAGTCCCTAGTAACATAGATTTTTTTAATGCATATCCCACACAATCAGCCACTTCATATATCGAAAGTGGTTTTCCTGGGTGATGCATTAGCCAATTATTAGCATTATAAGCTAAACTAAACGGCTTAAAGACACCGACGTCCAAATGTTGCAATTTGTTTGTTGAGTGAGAGGGAAATGTTGCTATTGTAACGCCGTTTTCTTTGCGAGATTTAGCGCATCCATTGATAAGTAACTCTCATGATTATCATGGAGAAGTAATGTAAGATTGTCTTTAGAGCTGCAAGTATGAAGGATAAAATGCTCCATTACTTTAACAAATAAAGTTGAATTTATCCATCCAGATGCAGTTGCAAGACCTACAGTTCTACTTGCTCCAGAAATAAAGTGCTCTTTAAAGTGTACACACCATAGCAGCTGGTTGATAATTTACCGAACCACTTGTAATAACACAAGTTGTTACCAACACCTCTTTTTCACCACTTTCACCTTATTGACTTGTTTTGTTCCTTTTTCTGCCAAACTTTTGCTGATTTCTGAACAGTCACTGTCGCAGTCTCATCCAAATTATATATTCTAGTTCCATCGGGAAATTTTTTTTGGCGACATATTATTTTATGTAAATTATTAAAAAAATTGTTGACATTGTGTTGATTGAAGGATGTAGTCCTTGCCAAACTACACCCTTCTGCACTTCTTAATGAAATAGTTGGATTTCGTCTCATAAAACTCATCTATTCTTTGCCTGCAGTCAGATTCACTTCTCAAGTAGCAGAATTTTTAATTTATTTATTGTTGCCATCTCGTATGCAAGTTTTCGGCAGTCAGTTTAGAGGCAGACCATAAAACATTCGAGAACATTTGATCAAATATTTTGCAAAACTTGTCTCTTGCTCTTCAGTAAAAATTTATTAACCGCATAATTAGGCGTATATCAGATTGAATTACTGCAATTTTCTTTGGTTTTCTGGTTTTCTTTATATATCTGAAAAAAAAAAGAATACCAGGCTATAAAACTTTTTGATAACAATATTGGTAGCAACAAACTACTTTGTCAAAATTTGAAATCTCAATTCTTCTTCTTTTGCCCCAGATCTTATACTGCAACTATTTAATACAGCATCTACTGCTCTTTTCATTACAACCCCCGAAAAGGTTCTTCGATTGGTTTTGCTTGGAGGGTTTCTAGGCATTTTGGGCCTTCTGTAAAATATAATAAATAATTAAAAGTATATATTGCTTAGATAAGGAAGTGTCTTATTGTTACTCATTTGATGTCAATAGAAAAATATTGTGAAGTAAACAAACCTCTTCAGTCTTCAAATTTCGCCAAACACTTCTTGAAACTCTCTGCTAGACCCCTATGTCTCGAAAATTATTTAACAGGAACTCAAATGTTTATAAAACATCACCTAGTAAACTGTAAATATTTACTTTCAGCGCAAAATGCAATCACTTCTTTGCTACTGGAAAACTAAATGCTAAACTAAAACTAAATTTAAAGTTTAAATTCTGACAAGGAGAACTGTTATAATGATTACCAATATGTACGTGTAGTGCCAACTGTTAAATATAATAAATAAATAATACTATGGTTTTAGATATTTTTGGTAAATGTAGACACTTATTTCTTGTTACGCTTTGGCAGTTAGTGAACTTATTTTTAAGTTCTGTGTAATGATAGTACAAATTGTAAATAGTTATTTATGTAGAAAGGGCGTAAAGTAGCTGTTTTAGGCCCAGAGGAATGTACGTTTTGCCCGAGCGTAAGCGAGTAAATCGAGACGAGGGCCTAAAACAGCTTTACGGCTTCGAGCTACATACATAATTTTACACGTTCCATTATTTTCGTATACAAAAGATACAGTAAAAACATTGACAAATTGCGTTAATCTACTGTATTATTACCATCATAGGTGCCTTACATAGTATTTCATTTGTCATTTACAGTGACTATCATATTGTAAAACTGCAAGCATCAAATTATTTAACAAAAATATGGAAGATTTTCCGATATCTTGTACGCCACCAGAAGTGGTCGCTAGTCGTGCTTCAATTGAGGAGGTCAAAACTCGTTGATAATTTCTAAAAAAACTTACGATGATTTTCTTAAGTGGTGTCTCGGAAAAAAGGCAAGAACATGAAAAAATGTGCTTCTAGCGTATTTATTTGAGAAATCAGAAGTATTTAAACCATCAACATCTTAGTCGATTTATTCAATGTTGAAGCAATTTCAAAAAAGTAACTGTATTCCTAAAAAGTAATTGGGACGGATACAAACCTAAAAAATCAAAAAGGGGACAAGTTTTAATATGTATTATAGAATCTCCAAATATTGACTTTTAATGATGAAAGTAAGTAAATTGTTTTGATTAATAATATTATACCTAACATAATATAAAAAATTAGGTGGCTTTAATCATTGGAATTGCTGGGACTTGCCGCAGAGAGGAACTGTCGCAGTTATCCATTGACGACATTGACAATTTAGGGTCTGTTTTAATGATTGTGAGGGCAATACAGGTTGGCTTATGTTTTGGAAATAAACGACTTTATTTGAATTGCCTTTCACATGTTGTTAATCTAAAATACAAGCAGATTATTAATAATAAATTACAAACTTATTTTATGCTTACCTGAAACAAAGATTTTGAAATATGTTAAGCTTATAAAAACTGTTTTGTCATACAGGAGTAGAATTACGATGGAAATAATAAAACGGAATGCAAAATCATAGAGAACAAGCGATAACAGGACTAAAATAAGCAAATAGAAAATAAAGGAAGGTAAAAGCAAAAGAAAAATAATTAAGGTTAAGTTAAGGAGATTACACTACTACAGTATTAAGAAGGGATGGCTGCATCCATGCAATGAAATAGAAGCACTGTGAAGTGTGAAGTGCGAATTGCACATAAACGTTTACAGAATACAGTTCTTCGTATCAATCATTACAATATTGTTAAAGTTGATTACAGAATAGTCAATACAATATACACCAATAATGGCGATTTGGTTGCATCCAGCAATACATTAGATCAATTTTAACGATTTAAAAACCGAAAGCCACGCCCAAAAATGGGGTTAAAAAAGTCAATTGTAAAAAATACTTTTATTAATGATTTTTACCAATTTATTTTGTAATAAATTTTTTCTATTTTTATATGCTCCACTCCATGCTATTATTCCATAATTTAGTAGGCTGTGAAAAAATGCATTATATACAGGGTGTCCCACGGTGACGAGACATTAGACATATTTTACAGACAACTTTGATTTGAATTTTGAAAATTTGGCTTTAAGCGTTTTCGGGCATGTTCTTTTCAACTAAAATAATGGCGTCCACCTAACGTTTTTTGGTTGTACCAGAAGTTGACATCATCATCGTTATTATAAATGGAACACCCTGTATATTATTGCAATTTTGGATTCTACGTTAATTTTAAATAAACTTTTATTAAGATTTCCTATTTTTAAAGTTAACTGTTTTGAGATATTTAATTTTTTCAAAAAAATTTAAAAACACTTCCTAATTTAAAGAGATGTGTATGTTACAATAATAAAGTTAAAGAGATAAAATTTATAGGGAACACAACTGAAACTCTAAGCTTTCCTTCCATGATTTCATAATTAGTTAATTTCATACATTTCGCATAATTTCTTGCGAGGATGGCTGTGAAATTTTAGTGGAACTTCAAAACAAGCACCTAATTTGTCACCAGTTTATTGTTGTCAATTTAACACAATCATACAGTGAAGGCTTATTTGAGTCTTATTTATTGCTAAATAATGGAAAATAATGAATAACAGTAAATACCTTGAAAACCAGAGAAGATAGGTATAGGGAACCATTATACCATTCGAAAGAAAACAAAATTATTCATCGAGTTGTGCAATAATATACAGGGTGTTGTTTCCCATAGATGTAACAGCAGTATCATTCGCATAAGATGTGATTGTATTATCAGGCATAATTTCTAGAAAGTCATTTACATATAACAAAAATAATAATGGGCCTAATATTGTACCTTACGAGACTCCAATGCTTATATTTTTATAACTACTCTAAGTATTATTGACTTTTACTCTTTGCTTCCTGTTAGCAAGATAGTTTTTTAGTAATTTGTATGAAATCCCTCTGATGCCGTAGCAGTATAATTTATCTATGATCTTATGATCCACTGTGCCCAAAGCCTTTGATAGGTCTAGGAAGGTTACAATAATAGGCTTCCTCTTATCTAGGCTGTTATATATTTTGCCAGTTAAAGGGTGATGGCAAGTCAATAAGAGCTTTATTAATAATTTTTAATAGTGGATGATTTTTTATAATTTTTATATTTCCATTTTTTTTAAACCAAATAGATATTTGCTTATTAAGTTATTGCTTTTCAAATATTTTAGCTAGGTTAGAAATGATTGAAATAGGTCTGTAATTCTTAGAACTATCTCCGTTATTTTTAATGCAATATGCCATTCTGCTTTCTCTATACATAAATTGAAAGTATGTGTTACTGGTTCAGCAATGTACTGACTTAGAACTTTCAAAGTATTTGCATGAATATTATCAACACCGCCTGCTTTATATTTCATCTTTTTAATGATATTTTTTATTTCATCAGAATCTGTAGGCTCAAAAAAATTGTTTTAAAATTAATTTGGAGCAAACTAATTTTTTTATTAGTTGGTTGATTTATGTTTTCACTTAACTTAATACCAACTTGACAAAAATAATTATTCATTGAGTCTACAATTTCCTTTGAATTGTGGATTTTTTTACCTTTTTATCAACAATGTATGTTATATTATTGGCAGTTTTACTTTTTTTACTTAATTTTGTGTTGATGATTTTCCATAGTTTGCTTGAATGTTTGCTATTTTTTATTGATTTTTTTTCATACATAATCTTAGCACTTTTATGATTTTATGCAACCATATATCATATATTCACTTTTCAATGTTTGGTTTAGTGGATTTAATTTAAATATATATTTTTATTGCATGAAATTATAATATTTTTAGTGATTCATATCTTTCTTGGGACATTATTATTATTATTTTTTGCAGTATAACTCGCTTTCTAAAGACAATATTTAATATCATCTATTATGTTATTAATTGCTAGATCAGAGTTTTGCATTGTAATAATATTATCCCAGTATCTTTTATTCTTAGCAATTTTTTTAACCTTTGATAATTAGTGATTTGAAGTGCACAGGTTTTTTTTGGTTTAATAGTTCAGATTTAATTAACCAATAAGGGGTAATGGTTAGTTATATACGTTTGTTCTAGTGTATATGAATTATAATCAACAGTATATGGAAATATTGCCAATGCAAGTTCCTTTGTTAATATCAGTCAAAGAAGGTCTAGTTATTTTTTGAAAACAGGGTTTAAACCCTTTTCCTACAAAATTATTTAGAAATTTTTTGTAGTTTCTTCAATATTATCCTTGACAATATCATAACTCCATTAGATTTATTTATCGAACTGTCATTATGAAACATTTTATATCCATATAATTGGTACATCTAATAATATTCTATCTTCAATGTTTCACTAGAAACAATGATAAATGGTTTGTACTTTCATTCATTCATTACAATAAAATGAAGCTAAACTTATTTGTGTATTTTTGACTTTCCATCGCGTCTCTTTCTAGGAAAACCATCAGGTGATCTTAGATAAATTTGAAATTCAACTGAAAGAGAATTTAACTCTACCGATCAGATTTCAAATCTATATTTTTCCGGTCCATTGAAGGCGCTCCATTCTGTGGCGTTGTAAAAGCTCTGGCCTGTTAGAACATTTTCAACTTTTTAATCCAACATTATTGATCTGTTTATTCCTATTTCGTCTTCAATTACGTTGCTGTAAAAGTAGATCCGAAAACCCGTTTTTATTTCTCTGGAGTAAGGTGTAGTGTCTATAAACCGTTTATACGTTTTGTGCATGTCGGCTTCTCAAACTCGATGTAATCAAACCTCATATTACTCTATAGTGCTATAGCTCTAGCAGATGGATGCTTAACGTTTAAAGCCATGTAAAATTCTTTTTAGTGCAAATACGTTTGTATTAATGCTTTTGTTTTAATAAAAAGCAAAATTTACCGTGCTGATAAAGTAACATTGTATAAAAATAGTATTTTTTTATAATAAAAGTGCTGTAGTAATTTTTCAACTTATGTGAGAGAGTTTTAGTAGGGAATCGGTATAACATTTTAAATATATTTTGATATAGGTGTATCTACGAGGATATATTGAAAAATTCTTAGCCTACTATAGAACCAAACAAAATTTCAATGTCAAAATATTTTATTACTCAACATATTCTTTTCTTAATTGGATACATTTATTACAGCGAACCTGCAACGTCTCTAGACCTTTAAAAAAAAATGTTTCTTCTTGCTCTGCAAACCAGACCTCCACCGCTTCTATTACGTCCTTGTTGGAAGAAAATGTACAACCTTTTAAACTTTTTATCAGTTGAGGAAAGAGGTGATAGTCGGAAGCCAAATCGGGTGAATAAGGGGGGTGTTGTAGTAATTCAAACCCTAAATCACGAATTTTTTCCATAGCAACATGAGAATTGTGTGCAGGGGCGTTGTCCTGCAAAAACAAAACACCTTTGGATAGCTTTCCGCGTCTTTTCTCTTTAATATTTTCCCGTAGAGTAGTCAGTAATGTCGAATAGTAATCATCAGTTATTGTTCTACCCTTATCCAAAAATCAATCATGATTACTCCATGGCAATCCCAAAAAACTGAAACAAGAACTTTTCCAGCAGATTTTTGGACACGAAACTTCTTAGGTCTTGGAGTACCAGAGTGTCGCTATTCCATCGATTGTTGCTTTGTTTCTGGATCGTAGAAATGTACCCAAGTCTCATCCATAGTAACAATTCGGTTTAAGAAGTCTACATCGTTTTCAAGTCGAGCACAGATCCAACGCGATGCTTCTACCCTTGCACGCTTTTGGTCAACATTCAAACATTTGGGGATCCATTTTGCAGCAATTTTTCTCATGTCCAAATTGACGGAAACTATATGATTAACGCGTTCGTATGAAATATTTAGTGCTTCAGATATCCGTTTTAGCCCAATTCGACGGTCTGATAAAATCATGTCGGTGGACATCTTTTTCATTTAATTTATTGCGTGACTCTGGTTTACTTTTTTGACGTCAAACTTTACACTGACACTTCTAATAAATTATTGTTTTTAAACTTTGTTATTATACAAGAAATTTGAATGATTCCAACGATAATAAATCTGAAATATTTGTGTGCTTGTTAAAGCATTTTGAGCTAATTTTTTGTGGTCTTGCTTGACATAATCCCACTAGTGTGTTTAAGAAAATTTAAATAAACAAGGATCTTTATCAACTTTGATAGCATTTGACAGGGAGATTTCTAGCATCCTTGTCCTGTTTAAAGAGCATCCATACTCAAAGCATTTGTATTATTGGTTAGTAATTATTCGAGAGCAAATAATGAGGTGGTTTTTTGTTGCTCTCTCCACCACACTGTGAAAACTTTTCTGATGCTTTAGTTTTGCTTTCTGGTATTCAACACTGTACCTTTCCAAAGTTTTTATTGTCAGCTACAGTTTAATGTTTATGAACCGCTGTTTTCTACCAACTCTTTTTAGTTCGCCCCAAATATTTTATTTTCTTGGTACCATCCATATTAGAGTGCCTTATTTACTACCCTGGGAGGCAACTCCACCTAGTAAGTACTTATGGAATTCTATAAAGAAATAGAGCTTGTAAAAAAAAGATAAAACTAGAACATATTGCTCTATCATGAGACACTAGCAACTCTAGGAAATAAATTGTAAAACATTATTTTATTTACTTTCAACATTTTGAACGTTTATTGTTAACAACATCTTAATACGCATGCTTAGATTCGTTTCCAGGTGCGTAAATGTGAAAATTTTTGCTAGATTTCACTTGAGAGCATTCTATACATAGAGTTGACAGTACGAAAAGCAAGGGTTAATTAAATCAGTTTCTGACACTTTTAAAGTTTGACTTTGATGTTAGTTTACAGTCATTGCAAAAAATAATTTAACTGGTAATTAAAGGCGCTTGAATTAATATAGTCTACCATTCGGTTTTAAAGGAATACTGGGAATAAAAACATCGTCGCCATTAAATGATCCAAATATAATTATAGCCTGAATAAGATTCTGATGTAGTAATTTTACAACTAAACATCTTCCGATGAACATTTTTGGATGCAGCAACGTCATTCGAATGTTAATATAAACTTCTGCAAACGCGCGCGCAATAGAATATTCAAATTTCTCTACAGACTTAAGAATATTATGTCAAGCATTCATCTTTCAATTGGTCGAGGTCAAACTGACAATATTTTTTGATAAAACCTCTTCTGGGACATCTTCTAACTATGTTTAAATCCTCCTTCTAATTTAATAAGAGAACGCGTATAAAGATACAATAATTCACTTTTATATATTAAAATTTTACGCACAATTCCACATCGTTCTGATACCAATAAACGTGCAAAGAATCTCAAAAGTTCATTTTTGAGAAAAATAATTTAAATAAAAGTTACAAACTACTTTTATTCAAAGGAAAAATGTGTACAATAAATATTTTTGTCAATATTCCAAGTATTTGAAAATCTATGAAAGTTAACCGCCCTTTTAATTTGACAGATTAGTCCAAAATCTAATCAAATCCGTGTTATTATAAATAACACTATATTCCAAGTAGTTTTCTTAATATCGTGTTTACATACGGACGGACACCTGACCACAATTTATGGTTTGGAAACCGTTGCATAATTTATTTTATTTATAATATAATACAAGGACACATTCTTAGTAATGAGGTCTCGGTAGGCAAACAACCTCCTTAAAGCAGTGGATAAAGTGAAAATAGCAAATATGGTAGTCAAAATGATTTCCAACAATTAATAACAGTCAAGACGGCCACGAAATCTATTTGAATACATTCATATATTTCTCATTTGTTTTTGTAGATGGTCGTTGTAAAATTTTATTCCAACGCCATGATGTGGTTGTCATAATTTAAGTGCCTGGTAATACTGGAATTTCGATGTTTCTTACTCCACTACAAGATGTAGATGTATTTTTGTAGTATGCAGTTTTTTGACAAGCCAGTTCTTCTGATGAAGAGTATCAAAACGTTTGATTTGGTATATTATTTAATCTACGGTCAATAAAATTCATGTAAAAATAAAATTAAAAATCATTACCCTGGTTTTAATTAGTTTAATATCAACATTCATCTTGGTTGTCCATGAATTTGCTTCAAAGATTTTTTTGGAAAAGTTTTCTATTCAATCAAACCGTTAATGCACAGACGTCTGATGTTCAAAAGTTTTATGTTTTTGTATTAGTTATCGAGTTTCATGGAGCTTCTACCATTTACTGTTTGCTTAATAATTTTTATTTAATTTTTTTTTGTATTTTGACATAATTTTACTAAACAAATTACCTACTTTTCTGCTGATATGGTTTTACCGAAACAAGTTTTAGGAACTGGTAACAAAACTAATTGTTTGAGTAAAGAGATATTTAAGTATCTTTCCCTTTCGCTTTTGCCCTCTATCTGAGTTAAGTGATATATTGCGGGGGTTTAAAAATGTTTAAATAAAAAAATTATTTTAAATTTTGACGTGATGTTAGTATACTGTTATAGGAAGTTAATGTAAATATAGGTCCATGGAATTTTTGAGGCAACAAATAAGTGTGGACATTCAAAGAGGAAATGTGTGGTGCATCTTCTCATCGGTCCTTACCAGTTCCAGTTTTGATATCTTTAATTATTAATTATTAATGTTGATAATATATTCAATACATTGCGATAGATTGTTAATATGCTTTTAATAAAAAAAAAAATTTAATTTAGCAACCAGACCCTTAATTATTTAAACAAATCATGTAAATTTAACTTCAAAATTTTATATGACTTTTATATCTCAGGCGTCTTGGGTTTGGTTTTAATTGAAATTATTAATTTAGTATAATAACAATTTTGTTTATCCATGGCACACATTTAATTTTCAACGAACTTCGTTCGTTTATGAAATCGATTTGTCGTCCGTGTGTCCGTGTGTGCGTCCGTCCGAGGCCTTTCTAATGGTCGGACATCATTGTGTGATACATCAATCGATTCAGCTTGGTGTCCAAAGCTTAAGTTTTGATGTGCATTAAAATCGGGCAACGGGGACGCCGAGCCCCCGCGATATTCCGTCGAAAAAATTAAAATTTCAAATACGTCCAAAATCAATGTGTGGCATATATTTGGATAACAGAAAGTTAGCAATGACGGTCTATTGGCGCTAATTATAACTTTGCCATTCTTTCCATATTTGGATAATACGAAGTTCGTTGCGACAATGCCTTGCATTTTCAACTTGTTATTTATACATAAATACCTAATACAAATTCAAAATTTAATCAAAACTTAATTTACCTACTTTTACTTGCAAATTTTCAAAGGAAAAATTGTACGTACTTAATCTTAATCTTAATTGGGTGTTTTCATAAAATGTATATTTAAGAAAATTGTACTTTATTGTTAAGTCATAAACGTGAAAGGAAACCCCAGGACTACAAAAAAATATAATGTGCTCAGTATTAAATATTTTTATTTTAAAAATTTCTAAAACATTATCTTTTAAAATCATTTTTAAACGCATTGGCATTGGTCGTGACGTCAGTGCTCGTACAAATCAAATTATAAATAGTGGTTTGTTTATGTAAAACACTACTAATTTATTACTTGAAAAACAATTGCAGATAAATCAAACAACCCATATTATGTTATTTATACGAACATTGACGTCACGATATAGACAATCTATTTTGGCGCCAATTTTAGTATTTAAATTAAATACAGTTTTTAAAAAGTACCCTGTAATTAAAAAATATTACAACTGACGAACGTCTTTTATGTGAATGGGCTTCGATATTACACGATTTATAAAAAGTTGGAAAATACCAATTACATTTAGGTACTATTTATTTACAAAATATTAATTAGACAAACCTTTACGCATCGGACGCTCTTTTGTAGTTCTACACAATCATGATCTCAGCCGAAGAAATACACTCCCTCGATGTTTTCCTCGATAGTAACAGCATTTTTCCCTTACTTTTCACACTCTTTTTTATTTATGATTGATTTAATTGTTAATTGTTTATAACAATTGCTACAACGATTGGCAATTGACTACGCAGCTGCAATGACAAAACAGCATGTTTGTTCGGGTTAATTAATATAGTCAAATGTTAGTAATACAAAAGTATTATATTTTTAAGGTATTTATGTCATATTTAGCTGTCATATTTTTGTTTAACTTTGTAGA
Organism: Abscondita cerata; assembly: GCA_030710515.1. Taxonomy (NCBI): domain Eukaryota; kingdom Metazoa; phylum Arthropoda; class Insecta; order Coleoptera; family Lampyridae; genus Abscondita; species Abscondita cerata. The sequence goes on from JALBCR010004437.1 coordinate 218,694, forward strand.
CTTATTATAATCCGGTCTAGTGGTTTATTTACTATTATTTTTATTCAACTGATTAAAACGCTTTTAATCTTTCAATACTTTATTTTGAGTTGCTTACAGTTTAGATCTCAGTTTAACACTAAATCCATTTTGCATCAATTGTGTCATCAACGAAGTTTGGCCAAATGCAACTCCAGGAGTGTACACCCCTCCTCTAAAAAATCAAAACAAAAATTAAATTTGAAATATTTGTATAATACTAACGTACTCCTTGGGAAGTTTGTCGGGTTCAGTCAGAACTATTATAGCGCACATTGTAACACATAGACCAGTAAACCCATAAGCAGGACTTCCACCGGACATTTCGCAAATCATATTTCGATCTGGTAGTTGATCCTTACTTGCATTTTTCAAATCTACGTTTTTGCTCCATCCCTTACCATATAATAATACACTAAATTCAATGTTTTTATTGATATCTTCGCTAGGAATATCGGTTACATATGTGACTCCAGAAAAATATTCTGGATACTAAAAACTTTATTTAATTTTAATAAATAATAGTAATGGCTACTCACTTTTAAAACAAGCTTTTTACCAAAATTATAATCAAGAAAAAAATTAGCTAAATTCGCTTTGAGTTTTGAGGTTTGTAGATTGACAAATGAATGTACAACTTGATAGATATTCACTTGAATTGGTCTTTTATTTTCGTGTTCGTAAAGATATCTTTGCGTTCGATGAATTACAGAACGATCGCAACCGGTGTAACGTTTTGTCCACGTATTGGTAACATCACTCTTAAATATGGACGGTCTAAAATTTGATGGTGTAATGATAAGTTTATGTGCATTTAAGTTAATGTCACTTGCGAGGAAGCTTTGGTAAGGTACGTGGTAAAGGTTTTTTAAATATTTTTTACGTAATGATTTTAAATTACTGTAATTGTCTTTTCCGACGATGGCCGATTCCCAAGTAGTGTAATTTATGGGAACATTCCCTTTGTCGACCTTATTGAATAGGGATAAGTATATTTCCACTGAATTTAGAATACCTGAAAGATATGATTTATTTGTTAATATTAATACCTACTAATAGTATGTACACTTTGTAATAAGGTTATAATAAAAATTCGATGCTAGTGAAGGGTTACGAGTGCGAGCCCAAGGCGAGCGTAAGGCATCACAAGCATCGCGAATTTTCATTCTTCCGGAGTAACAGACATACTCACTCCACTATCAAAGATTTAAAATAAATAATTATTATTTGCATGACGAATCTGTCACGGTTATAACGGCTAAGGCTATGTTTTTGCAACAACGCGGGACACATTTTCTATCTTTAGAGCTAGAAAGTATTGAATTTAAATCTACTTTAAACTTGAACTGGCATAAATCAAACATGGCCTGCTCATGAAAATGCATGATTATATCCTTATGTCCATATTAATTAATGATAATTTGGTTATACTATACTTCCTATGTTCACTTATAAAAAACCTCAACGTTATTATTGACAATATTATGAGTGAAATTTAACTAAAGCTTGGCAGTAATACACACAAAAATTTTTGGCGACTTTTATTAAAAATAAAGTTCTTATGATTTATGATAAATCTAGGTAACTATGGTAACTGTGACAGAAAAAATGCGACATTAGCGGTAAATATTTTATGTAAGTTGTGTGTATTTATTTTTTTGTTCTTATACAAATTTTGGTTTTAAAATTATCCAATAAACTTAACAAACATATACCCCTTTTCCTCCCTCCCCCAATAATACGTTATCTTCCTGTTCTTCCTCCCTTAATTCTTTACACTCTTAGATGCCTTATATTTTCCCACCTCTCTCCACACAATCTACATCGCTTCTTGTCATCTTCTATCTAATATTTGTTCTCGTTCTCCTTATTACCACACCTAAGCCTTGCTATTATTTTTTTCTCTTAAACTGTTTTCTTCTAAAATATATCTTGGTAATTCTTCGGTAACTAATATAATATATTTTCGTTGTATCGGCTTTCTCTTATTTCATCATTATCTCCTCTTCTATACTTCTTTCTTTTTTTCTTATTCTTTCTACTTCTTCCCTCGTATATCCTCCCCTTTCGTAGTACTGCCCCTCTCATCTTGTTCGTGTTTTTTATCTTTTGATTCCTTATTCCCTTCCAGCACTCAGTTAAGATTTCGTTTTGTCTACATTCTCTTATTTTTTCTTCATACCTTATAGCTATCTTTTCTCTACTATGTATCCCTGTCCATCCCCATTGTCCATTTCCAATATTTTTTTTGTATTTTCTCAAGTTTTTCCCACTCTTTTCATCCCCATGTTTCTGATCCGTGAATCATAACACTTTTAACCAATTTATCAAAAATCCACCTTCTCTTCTTTATATCGTTTTCAAACACTCCCTCTCCTATTTCCTATACCTGTCTTACTATACCATTACCTAGCTCTCTTATATGACTGTTGTCCTTGGTGTCGTATCTTAACTTATATCTTAAATATGTCTATTTGTCTACGCTTTCTAATTCCTTCTGTCCCCACCACCAATGTACCTTCTTCCTCCTCCCTTTTCTTTTTGAAATATTATTATCTTTGTTTTGTCCACATTTACGTATAGATTCTTTTTTCCAAATATTTTCTTACTACCTCTGATACTTATTTCATTTCTTGATCGCTTTTTGCTAGAACCACTATGCCATCCGCGTATGCCAATATCGTCACTATTATCTTCCCTACCTCTACTACTTCCTTTTGATGCCTTCGTATTTCTTTCTGCATGTCCTGTATGTATATCGCAAAGAGGCTTGGAGTTAATGGACAGCCCTGCCTCAGTCCTTTTTTCGTCCAGAAACCTTCACCTAATTTTCCCTCCACTCTTGTTCTACTTTTAGTTCCCTTGTATACCTCTTCTATTACTTGCACTAAATCTTTTTTTACCATTTGCTAGCTCAGTGTCTTCCATAATTTATTCCTATTTACATTATCAAATGCTGCTTTTATATTTAAAAACAAAGCATATACTTTTCCTCCTGTCTTTTTCAGTTCCTTATTAACTATTTGCTTCAGTATATACAGTGACAGGCAAAGAGTTTGCATCTAATGGAAAAAATTTTTGTAATTGAGATATCAGAAAATTTCTTTTGGCAAATGAATTCAGCATATCGAATGACAAAAAAAGCACTTTGATAAATGTCATGGCGGCAAATTTAAAAAATATTTCTTAAATATGTAAAAAGAAAGGTTAGATGACAAGATATTGAAAAATGCCTAAGAAAAAAGTTGTTCAGAATTAGATTTGCCAAAAGAAATTTTCGGATATCTCAATTACAAGAATTTTTCCCATTTAATGGAAACTCTTTGCCGGTCACTGTATATATTATCCATAGTTTTTCTCCCCTTCTTAAAACCTGCCTGCTAGTCCAATAATTTTTTATTCTTCTATCTCTTTTTCCAATCTGTTTCTTATAATCCTTGTGTAAATTTTGTATCCTGCATTTGTTATACTTACTTCTCTGTAATTCTTTACTTCTCTCTTGTCTCCTCCTTTATATATCGTATATATTATAACTTCCTTCCATTCCACTGGCAAAATCCCTCTCCTTTCCATATTTTATCAAATATTTTTCTTACTTTGCATCCTTTTCAAATAGATGAGTTTTTTACTGCTTTTTTACAAACATAAAGGAGATTCACGAAAATGTCAAAATTATCGAGGCATCAAGTTACTTCCTCACTCAATGAAAATATGGGAGCGTGTGGTGAATAGTAGAATACTTCAGATTGTATTGCCGAAGATCCATATGAACCAGTGTGGATTTTTGCCTAGTAAATCAACAGTCGATGCAATTCAGGTCATGCGTATTCTTGTTGAGAAATTCCGAGACTTACACTTTATCTTCATAGATTAAGCCTTTCCTCGTTAGAGTAGGCGTACACCAGGAAAGTGTACTCAGCCAACTTATTTTTAATCTAATGATAAACTACCTGACTGCCGACATCATGGATGAGATTCTACTTAGTCTACTATACTTTGCGATAAAAGAATGCCACCCAAACTGAAGGGAAAAATGTACACAACAGTAATCAGACCTGCCCTTACGTACGCTGCCAAAAGCTGGACAATGTATGAAACGTTCAACCGAGCCCTCACAAATGCTGAGATGAAGGGGTGCCTCATGTCCCTTGATGTCACAAAGTTAGACCACATAAGAAACAAAAAGATAGTTGAGAAAATTGACCATGAACGTAGTTCTTGGTTAAGTTGGCTAAGGCAGATGAATAAGCAACAGAGGAAATATGGTTTATCAGACGCCGAACGACAGGAGAGGCAAAACTCTAGAATGACGCTGCGATCCATGACGGAAAATAATTAATTAAAATTTGCTGACCCTAGAGGTTTTTTTACCAACAAAACTAGGAATATTTTTTGTGATATTAGTCATTATGAAGAATAAAGCAAGGAAGAAGAGAGATTAAATATTTTTCTTGACCTTTCTCTCATATTCTCCCCTGTATACTTCCACTGTCCCTCCTGCGTTCCATCGGTACTTTCTGCTTTAGCCTTTTTAACCTTTTTTAATGCTTCATCTAATTCTTCTTTCATTATTTTTATGTAAGTTAAGAAAATAATGATAGTAGGCGCTACCTAAGAGTGGCACAAATGAAAGAGGCCAGAAAAAACATATTTTTTAGCCGTTTTTGAGTATTAACAATTTACTTTTTTGTTAGGGTCGCCTAAAAAATTATAAATGTCAAACAATGATTTTGCGGCTTGTTTGTTAGTTTCGGATCTAATGGTCGTCCTTGATTGTAATTACAATCACTAATTAATGTCTAATTTATTTATTAATTAATTTGCCAAAGAGTCAATGTTATTAAAGAGTAATGGCCGGCTGCACAAACGCTAATTAAATCTATTCTTAGGTAACTGTCATTCTGATTGGATAAAATTTAAACTTTAAGTTTGCTGATTGGCTAATATAGTATTAACGAACTGTTAACAAGTTGTTAAGTTTTGTATCACTGGACATAAACATACGCTTTCTAGAATAGTTAACGTCACAAAAATAGTTATTACGCGGAGTAACCATTGTCACATGAAAAAACCTCAACGCGCAACCCAACCCGTATCGGTGTATGCTAAAGTTAGAAACAGTGAAAAAACAGTGGGTGCAAATTTTTAAAATAATAAATAAAATAGACGTTTTTCCCACGAAACTGGTCGGCGTCTAACAGTTTTTTCTTGACGAAACTCATCACCAAAACGAGAACTATCATTTTTTCTACCGTTGCGTTATGAGGTTTTTCCTCGTAAAATGCGTGAGTCATGTAGTCAAGTGTTATAATCTACCACGCTCATTGGCCATTCGGGAGAGTTGAGTTCGATTCTTGCAAGAATCGTTTTGGTCTGCCATAAGTTTTTCAGAGATTTCTCACAACCATATTAGTATACACTTATAAGTAAGCAAATGCTGTTCCTGCACTCTTTAATTTATCCGTCCTTCTAGCACACTCCCGATATATGTTTGCAAACTACATATTACGTACGTACCTGCATATATACATGTACATCCGGCTGAAGTGTCTGCTTAATGCTAAAGGAGAGAAAGCAAACGTACCCGTTTGTTTCCTCTTCAAGAGGAATGAAAGACTCATGTTGCTTTTTGAACGTCAAAGGCCAAGGCACTGGTTACAATATATCCTATCTCATCAAATTCAAAAACTTTAACCCGCTTTCCCCGGCAATATCAAAAACTCTTTCTTTCTCTCTCTCTAATATTTCAATTTTCTGTACAGGTTACATCCTTTACATTGACAAGACAAAAGAAAAAATCCTAGCTCATCAATCATTTTGCGATAAGACATGGACATCAGTTTATAAATTCAGTTTCAGTTTGAAGCACACGGAGTTTATCGTGATGTTCATGTTGGTATTTAACATTTGGTTTAATGAGTCAATGAGGCTGTTGTTTGACAAAAGTACCTAATATGCTACTAAAAAATTACATAACTTAAACAGCTGCTAATTTACGACTCACAACCAAACTTACAACCAAAATACTATAAGTTTGGCTCGAATATCACAAAAACTGGTTAAGATATTGTAAAATACTTGTGATTTTCATAATTAGCATTGTTAAATACATATAATTCACAATTAAACGACGACTACGACGCACAGAATAGCGATCCTGCAACTTTGGTTGCAAAAAAATGCACATTTTGTTAAACAATGACTATTGTTGGGTAAATTTACGCCTAAGAGATAGGCAACTTAAGTAGCAAATAAATATTTTTTTTTTGAAAAGTTATGATTTTTATTATTGTGCAGATGGTTTTTGCTTTAACTGCAACTGTTTAGGTAGTATGATAAAAAATCTTTTGTTTTTTGCCACAATTTCTTTTATATTTCATATTTCTTGTTGTAATAGATCCCTTCCTCGATGCTGGATACGAAAAGTCAATAAAAACTACGCCTTAGTATTTTTTATGAAAAAACTACTATCTGCCCTTTATCATAAGAGAGCAATGGATTGATGCACAAACAATATTAAGTTAAAATACTAAAACCTATTGGTATCGAGGTAACAAGCTAGTGAGGCAGATCATCCTGGTATAGAGGACAGAATTTAAGCTAATTGATCTGTGTCGGATTGCATACTATTGCATAAGGTGTTTTAAATTCGATCTAAGAGGTAGCCTGTAGCATCAAAGTAATTAGATTCACGTGAGGAATTTTGGCATTGAAACTTTGATTTTATTTTCCTACACTTCCTATTCTTCAAATAAATTAGGTTGTTATAGATATCTACCCATTACCTATGGACTCTTAAAACTCCAAGTACGTTTAGCGCCCACAAACTTTATTTTTCATAAGCTTTGCAAACGTTTGGAGTAGTAGTGTGTTTTTCAAAATAGATGTTCCTCAATTTTGGAAAATTAAAACTGATTGGAATAGTCCATATATACAGTGTGTCCAAAATTCGATGCTCACCATTGGTATTTTGGAAACGGTAAGAGTTACAGGGTCGGTTAAATGGAACAATATGGAGGTATTTATCTTACCTCTTCAGACCTTCTCTTGTTTTTCCAAAGAAATGCGTTGCCTACTAGATATTGCAAAAAAGTGAAAATCGGCATTTTCTTTAAACTTGCGTAGAATCCACACTATTTATCCTATCAAAATATGTAAATATAAAAGTTGTAGACATTTAGATATTGAATAATATGCGTCATTAAAATATTTTTTGCTTGCATCAGTAGCGAAATATGACCCAAAGTTGCATTTTTTAAATGGAAATGATAATTTATTTTTATACAGTTGAATTACTTGATTTTTTTCCTTTTCAACGATATAAGGTTCGAGCTATTTATCTTGTGTACTTTAGAAGATATAAAGAAAAATCGTTTTTGAGATCTGTAGATGTATTTTAAAGCACATCACACTATCCATGATTGCAAATTTTAAGAAACAAACAACTGCACATCAAATCTGTCAATAATATTGTTACAGTAGTATCGTGTCAGAACTTGTAGTTGTTGTAGTAAGCTATTCATATTCAAAATTGATGATGCAGTTTTCAAACCATGAAAAAACGGACATGTTTGTTGTCTACATAAGATGCCATCGTAATTCAACTGCGGCAGCAAATGAATATCACAACTTATACCCCGAAAGAAGGCAACCTCACAGAACTTTGTTTTCCCGACTCGAGCAAAATCTTCGACAAGGTGGATCCTTCACCGCCATTCGTCCTACAACCTATCAAAAAGACAATGAGGATGCTGAAATAGCTGTTCTAGCCGCTGTTAATGTTGAGCCTTCCGTTTCAGTAAGAAAAATTTCGAATGACAGTGGTATGGCAAGAAGTTCAGTACATTATGTTTTAAAAAGAAGAAATTTCATCCTTATAAGCCAATGATATGTCATCATATCAAAGAGAATGATTATGCTCGAAGAGTTACATTTTGTAGATGGTACCTGGATGAAGTTACAAACGATAATTCTTTTTCTAAAAAATTCTTTGGAGCGATGAAAGTAGATTCACAAACAACGGCATTTACAATCGGCATAATTATCATTATTGGAATAATGAAAATCCGAAAATAGTTCGATTCGGATTTAACGTGTGGTGCGGTATTTTGGGAAATCGTTTGATAGGTCCATTTATTTATAATCAAACGCTTAATTCGACTAGATATCTTCAACTGCTGCAAGCCGAAGTCGAAGATGCATTGGACGAGCTACCTATTCAAGAAGAAAGAAGTATTTTGTTTCAGCAAGACGGCGCCCCGGCCCATAATTCCAGGATCGTCACTGAATATTTATCAGCAAGATTTGGAAACCGTTGGATTGGAACAAACGGTCCCATACGTTGGCCTGCGCGATCACCAGATTTGTCCATACTAGATTTTTCCTGTGGGGACACATAAAAAATTTAGTATACGTTGTCAATTATGAGAACGTTAATGATTTGCAGCAGAGCGTCATGCAGGCCTTTAATTCAGTTAGCGTCCGTCAATTAATGAATTGCCGAATAAATATTGAAAAACGCTATACAAAATGTTTAGAAGTCAATGGCCGCACTATTGAGAATCTTTTATAGGAAAACTCATTCGTTTTACGATGTTATCCACCCGTTATGTTTTGTTATTATTGCTTACAACTTGGTAACATTATAAATCTGCCTCAAAAATGATTTTTCTTTATATCTTCTAAAGTACACAAGATAAATAGCTCGAACCTTATATCGTTGAAAAGGAAAAAAATCAAGTAATTCAACTGTATAAAAATAAATTATCATTTCCATTTAAAAATGCAACTTTGGGTCATATTTCGCTACTGATGCAAGCAAAAAATATTTTAATGACGCATATTATTCAATATCTAAATGTCTACAACTTTTATATTTACATATTTTTGATAGGATAAATAGTGTGGATTCTACGCAAGTTTAAAGAAAATGCCGATTTTCACTTTTTGCAATATCTAGTAGGCAACGCATTTTTTTGGAAAAACAAGAGAAGGTCTGAAGAGGTAAGATAAATACCTCCATATTGTTCCATTTAACCGACCCTGTAACTCTTACCGTTTCCAAAATACCAATGGTGAGCATCGAATTTTGGACACACTGTATATCTCCATGCAAGAACTAGAGTTTGTCAAAACAATTAGTAGCAGAAGAAAGTAAAACAATTTATTTTTTCATAGAGAAGCTACTCTTTTGATGATGTAAATTGGGTTCTAAGACGGTGACGAATAGCCCAGCATTGCATATTCTATTGAAAAAAGAACGTATACTCAAGAACGTATTTTCAATAATTGTTACAATCTTTAGGAACTTTTAACAAATGTTATGTTTTATAAAAGGGTTTATCAAGTGTTAGAAAAACAAGTTTACTATTACAAAATCAGTCGGCAAACCGCTTAATCAAATTGCTTTTTAAATTGTACTTTATTATTTTTTTCAACTGATAATTAATATTTAATTACCTTCAAAATTTTGTTGCATAAAAACAATTCCCAAGTCCGTCGGTATACTGTCAAATCCACACGAGCTAACGATATAAACTCCTCTTTGCTTTGCTAATCGGTTATACTTATAATAAATATATTCCATGTAATAAGGTTCTCCTGAAACATCAACGTAGTGGGTAAATGTTTCTATACATGCCAAAACTACAGGTTCTCCGTATAATTGATAAGGTCCAATACAATTAATTAAAACTTTTGCTTTCGAAGTCATGGCGTTTAATGAATCTCCATCCTCTGAGTCAGCCACAAATATAGGCACGTCTTTCAAACTTTCACCTAAGAAAATGTATTTGAAGTAGGTATTTAAAAATCTACTAACTTGAACTTTTTACCTGTTAGCTTTGAGCATTCTTCTAATACTCTTACAAGTTTCTTCTTATTACGTCCAGACACACCCCAAGTGATTAGTCTTGTGTTAGTTTTTGTCAGTTTGTTAAGATACCTTATACAAGTTTTTCCCGTTATACCAGTTGCACCGAAAAGGATTATATCCAAACGTTCAGACATTTCGTACAATTATGAATGTCTAATGATATTGGTGTTTTCAAACGCAAAAGGTCAACTTTATCAAACTAGTGATAACTTCTAGTCAACAAAACATCTTCTATTTTTTTGGTACTGATATATTTATTAGTCTGCTACAGTAAAACCTCTATTTTGGCCACCTCTTAAAAGCGACCACCTCTAAAACCGGCCAAGTTTTCCAAGTCAAAAACCATTTATACCATATTAATGACCTTCCTAATAGCGACCACCTCTCGATAACGGCCACGGCCACTTAGTTGTAAACCTTCTTGGAAAAATACATGTAATTTTAACTCACATTTCCGGCCATTCTTAAGTAAGGACATTAGTAGACAACAGCTTAGCGTTCAAATTGAGCATAATATATAATTGTTTCATTGTATGAGGCTTAGGTAATTACCGGTATTTAAGAATGGATTTAAAGAATTTGTTTGATTTACAATAGACAATCATTACAGAGAAACTGCAATTAAACGGTTCATTAAGCTCACCCCAAAAATCGTATTTTGCGTACATAGTTTGAGTTAGTATGTCCAACAGTGCTGTTACATATAGACGTACAGAAAAATTACAATGCCACAAAAAAGAAAAAGTTTGTATCTTAAAAAAAAATTGATATAATTGTAGAAAGTGAAAAGTTCAATACCAGTGCTAGAAAGTTGGCTGAAAAGTTTAGTGTTAGAAGTTAACGATATTTTAACAAACAAATGTGATTAAAAAAGTTATGTAAAGAAGATTCCAATAAAGAGCAGAAGAGAAAATTTTCTAGAACTGAAGGTTTAGAAATTGACCGAGTAGTTTACAATTGGTTTTATAAAGCTAGGAATAAAAATATCCTTATATCTGTACTTTTAATAAAAGTGGAAGCATTGGAAAATTTAAAAATGACGGATTTTAAAGATTCAAATGGGTGGCTTGAGAAATTTTGTCGAAGACATAACATAATCTTTAAAACAATTTGCAGAGAATTAGTTGATATTAACCTGGATACTATTGAAGCTTGGAAAGCAAAGCTGTGAGTAATATTGAAGAAGTATTCACCCCAAAATGTGTACAATGCTGACGAGACCGGACTTTTTTACCTTACGATGCCAAACAAAACGTTCTCTTTAAAAAACGATAAATGTAGTGGTAAAAAAGCTGCAAAACAAAGATTGACAATTTTATTTTGTACAAATATGGAAGGTGATAAAGAAAATCCGTTAATCATTGGAAAAAGTAAACACCCAAGATGTTTTAAAGGCTCTCTTATCAGCAAATTGCCCTTAGAATGGGTAATAAAAAAGCTTGGATGACGGTAGAGATTATGAATTCCTGGCTAAAAAAAATTGATGAAAAAATAAAAAAAAGAAACAGAAAAAATCATATTATTTCTGGATAATACCACGTGTCATCCCAAAGTGACTCTTGAAAATGTGAACATTGTTTTTCTACCCCCAAACACTACATCCCATTGCCACCCACTGGATCTAGAAATTATCCAAAACTTTAAGATGGCCTACAGGAAGTGTTTAATCAAATGGCTGCTAACATTTACAAATACCGAACGTCTTTTGAAGATGCGGATAAAAGTATCAATTTAACTAACGCTTTAGTTTGGATATCAGTAGCCTAGAGAAACGTTTCGAAAGCAGGATTATCGGAAAACGTCCTGGAAGAAGATTTCGATGAAGAAGACGAAATTCCACTAGCTCAGCTTTTTTCTGTATTACTAGAAGGTAATCAAGGTGTAAGCCTTGAAAATTATGCATCTATTAAATGTGATATTTTGACCGAAAGCCCCAATTTAAGTATTTAAGATATAATCACTGAATTAGACTATGGTAAAGGCTTTGATTCGAAAAATGAAAGTTGTGCAGAAGTTTTTAAGTCAAACATTAAAGTTATAGGTAAAGTGTGTGAAAAACTAAGAGATGTGCAAAGTTTTCTATTTTCTAATGATAAGAGTGAGCTAGCGGTAGAAGTACTTCCAATTTTATTAAAATGTGAATCTTTTGTTTTACAAACTAAACTTAAAAATGTAAAATAAACCACAATACAAAAATATTTTACAAAAATGTAATTTAATGATATGTATATGTATGTAAGTAATGTACCTTATAGTAAACCGTATTATGTTCCATACTTAAAAGATTCTAATAAACAACGCATAGAAATAATTTTTTTCCTCCCACTAACGGCCATCTCCATATACTAGTCAGTTTTGCAGAAAATTTTCGTGACCGCTATTTAGAGGTTTTACTGTATATTGATGTAGACTTTGTAAGTAATAAATTGTAATAATTTATATTGAGTGATTGCAGCCAGGAAAGTATTGAGGCCGCTGAACCCTTTGGTCTCGGCTTGAAAGTGCTTCCACTTTGGGGTTCGAAACGTCGCTTTACGCATTACCCGAGTTTTTCTTTTTTCTCCTACACGTTTGCACTTTCCATGATAGGTCCAGGGACCTCGGTACGTCCCTAGGTACAATTACTCAATATAAATTACGGAAGAGAAAAATTCCACTATCAGTAAGAATTTATGTGAGCTATAAATTATTGTAGATGATTATCTGTTCTAAATTAAACTATAGTAAGATTTATGAAGCAAGATAGTTATCACGTTTTGAACAAGCAGGGTGCTTATGAATAGCCTTATATTCACACGAAGAAATGTTACGAAATGAACCACCACGGCAACAGAAATAAAATGATACCTACAGTCTAGTGATAAAGCAGTCTTTTTTGAAGTCAATAGTAAAGCAGCCGTGAATAGTATACGTGATTGTAGATTGATTGTGAATGTTACTATAAAAAGTTCTATAAAAAGTCATTAATTCTAAGAAATTTTAGATTACAGCAGTGCTTATAGCTTATAATTTTTAAATATACTACTATGTAGTATTTATATTTTTTGACATTTTTAAAACTTTTTAATAATTTTTATACTATAACTTTTAGAAACAAATATGTTTTTAATAAATCCATAGTAATAAAAAGAAAGTACATCATCGCTTATATACTATACAGGGTGTCCAGAAACTCTCCTGACAAACGAAGACCGGAGATTCTTCAGATAATTTTAAGACAATTTAACCCAATTCACCTAGTCCGAAAATGCTTCCTAAAGGGGCTAGAGCTCTTTGAAGATGGCGCCTGGTAAAATAAAAAAATTAGAAGATAAACTTGCAGAACTGACAACAATTTGACAATGAAAACGAACAGGTTTTAACTTTGTTGGAAGTTCAGAGCCAACTAGTGCAAAAATATAAATTTGAACTTTAATCACAAAAAACCAAAAATTTTCAAATCCATTTTTTCTAGAAAACGGTGTATCCTAATGACTTAAAGTACGAGTACCTTTTAGTACTAGAATACCTGGAAAGTTTAATAATCTAGTGTCACAAATACTTAAAAGTTAAAGACAAAAAAAGTTATGCGTTAAAATAACCGTTGACCTACCCAAAACGGACGCCTATGACCGATAGTAGAAATTCGCAATTGATGGAATCGATTCATCTCTGAAAGCTAAACAAGCATACCAGTTTTTGCTTTTCTAGTAAAGCGTTCTGGAGGTATTTAAAAAAAACTATTTTACAAGGCGCCATCTTCAAAGAGCTCTAGCTTCCTTAGGAAGCATTTTCGGACTAGATGAATTGGGTTAAATTATGTCTCCGGTCTTTGTTTGTCAAGAGAGTTTCTGGACACCCTGTATATAGACAATATGAAGTTGTACGCAAAAGACAAACATCAGATAGAATACAAGTCAGACAGTGTGCCATCAAAACAAAGAAAGTATGATTATACCTGGGCCTACCTGTACTGTACAGACTGATCCCACATAATATACAACATAATATACTTGACCTAATTCATTACCTGAAAACTATTTTATTGACTTAAAACATCGTATGTATAATGTCGATCTATAAATGGCACAGAGAGAAAAAATAAAATCTAAAAATGTGCTCAACGTAACAGCGCAGAGTTAAAAAAGACGGTAATATACTAAAGCACATTATTTTAGAAGAGTACTGCTTAGTAAAAAAGAAAATAAAAATTGCCTTTAGCATTTAAAAGGTCAATGTCTACCTAAGGTTAATATCTTCTGAAGAACAATTAAATAATATTAATTTTAATTATAATAATATTGTCTGTGGGCTCGAAATTTACAATAATCGATGGCACTTGGCGACCCCTTTTTGTAAGCAAAGACTCACTGCTTACTGGACTTTTAATTTAAAGATTTAATTTTTAATTTAAACTGGAGTTGGTTTTTTAGATGAACTGCTGCATACGATACCATGTGGAAAGAAGGTTTACTTTTTTTACTTTTAGTTTAGAGTTTTTGTTGGAGATAGAAATAGTAAATTTAGATTTTTAAATAATGGTCTTCCACAGGGATCGGTTTTTACACCTATTCTTTTTAATGTATATATTTCTGATCTTCCTTCTTTACAATGTCTAAAATTCGTCTACTCCGATGATATGGCAATTTCATTTCAACATTCAGATCGAAATTGAAAATAAACTATCTGATGATTTTGTATTATGGAAAATTATATCAAAAAATGGCAATTATGTCCTAATCTTAAAAGACAGAGGTTTCTTGTTTTCATTTAAGTAATAGAGAAAAAAGTAGAAAACTTAATGTTATCTTTAATAATACAAAAGTTAAACCATAATTTTAAACCAGTTTATCTGGGAATAACTTTACGTAACGTTTTTCATTTACAAAGATCATGTAGAAAAAGTCAAACAAAAATGAAAACAAGAAATAATGTCATTCAAAAATTAGCTGGAACAACTTGGGGAGCAAGTGCAAAAACATTTCGTACAGCTGCATTGGCATTAGTTTATTCTACAGCAGAATATTGTGCTCCTGTCTGGTTGAATAGTTATCATACAAAAAAAATAGATGCCCAGTTGAATTGCACTATACGTATAATTAATGGAACTATTAAATTTACTCCTCTCGATTGGCTTCGTGTTCTTTGTAATATTACTCTATCGAACATTCGACGAAAATCAGCGTTAAAACGAGAATGGGATAAATGCCAACTTAACAAAAAGTTACCAATTTGGAATGACATTGACAACCCTCCTGCTAAAAGACTTAAATCTCGAAGTCCTATATGGTTGCAAGACTACTTAAGTACGGCTTTTCTGAAGTTGAAGAGTGGAAAAATTATGGTATAGAGTTGATGTTTTTAATAAACATCTCATTGATGATCCAACAATAGAAGTCCTGGGCTTTGAACAAAAAGAAAAATTTGGTCAAAAGTAAATCGCATAAGAACGGGCCATTCAAAATTCTATCTTGTTCAAATGGGGTGCAATTTCTAACCCAAATTGTGACTGTGGAAACAAACCAGAGACCGTTACACATATTGTAGAGGATTGTCAATTAACGAAGTTTAAAGGAAGGTTTCCAAACATTCATAATTTAACGGATGAAGCAATATTATGGCTTACGAATCTGAAGGACATCTGAAGTTTAGAAATATTTTGTATTCTTGTCTTGATTATCTTTTTCCATTATTTTGTTTTGCTATTTCTTTAACCTACTATTTTTTTCGTCATTGTCGTGACTGGCGCTTGGACCGGTCCATTATATGTCGTCATGCAATGGCTGTGCTGTTATATTTTATGTTTTTATTTATCTTCTATAATGATTACACACTTAATTAATATTATTAAATGTGAATACTAGGGTGGGTAGATTGGCATGTTTAGGTTTTAGTGGTTTTCCTAAACCTTGAAGTAAATGCTTTGCCAAGACGAACCAATCTACTATTGCACACGGTTTTGTCACCACACTATACAGGTTTCTACTGTTCTTCTGGGGCACCATACGTAACACTTACATCACAATACAATATTTGTATAATGTACCACACGAATAAATAAATAAATAAATTTAAAATTTTTGTACTGGGTACTACCGAGGACACATGATTAAAGAGCCAAGTACTAGTTATAAAAGCCAGAAAAATTAACAAAATGTAAATGGCACTTCAATGCAATACAATAAGTTGCTTGTCAAATCAAAGCTGGTTAGGTACCTAGTTGTGCCATTGTGCGTCTAAGTTCCAACCTCGATGCGGTGTTTTGCTTTTACGAGAAAGTTTGATACGAAATTACTGCATAGTGGAAGTGATGATGACTACATCCTATGCATGCAGAAGATGTATGTACCGTCTCGACAACTGTATTCCTTTGAATGCTATAAGATTTTTAAATTTCTTCTTACATATCAATTCGATATTTATGTTTCTAGTATCTCAAACTATGTTGGGCTTTCTATAGTAGTGTACGGAGCAGAAGTCAAAGCAAACACCATGTGTATTATTTTGTCAACGTTTTGACTGACTGTGTTCAGTATTTTTCAAAACGTCTAATAGCTGTATGATATATAAACTTGACTACTATTACCATATAGCTATTAGACACTTCGAAAAGTACTAAACACAGTCAGTCAAAACGTTGGGGGAATAATACACATGGTATTTGCTCTACTTTCTGCTCCGTACACTCCTATAGAAGGACCAACATAGTTTGAGATACTAAAAACATAAGATAATTATAGAAGTTTCTGTACCTATTCGATATTTATACGCACATATATTAAAATTACAAAATTTTAATACAAGTTTTTTCTTCTTTTTTTTGTTCCTTACCCTTATTTAGTTTTGCAATATTTTTTCACTTTAAATTACTTCTTCTTCTCTCTTTGATAAATCACAATTCTACCTCTCATCTCATCTCTTAGTTTGAAGCACCTTGTTCCACATTTTCCCTCAACTCTCTACGCAGCCGACACATTCTTCTACTGTCTTCCCACTAATACTTACTTTCCGCGTTCGTTTCAATTAATTAAACAAGGTTATTTGATGTGAAATAATAACACTCTGCTGAACTTTCATTGTTTTACTAATTGTTATTCAAAAATAAAAGCATGAAAGTTCAGCAGAATGTTATTACTTTTGCCTTTTAATTTCCACATCTAAACCTTGTCATTAACTACATTTCTTTCTCATTTCTTTCTTCATTTAAATAACTTGACTTTCCTTTAGTTAGAATTTGTATATATTTATGGCTGTATCTCCCATTTCTTACTTTTGCATTCTTTATTGTTTTGGAGTGTCTTTATCCATTTTTTTATCCCCCCCCCCCCTGCTATCTTCTTCTCTTTACTCTTACATTTTTTTTCTATTATATATTCTGACTAATCCCAGCACCGATTTCTAATATTTTACTTAGTTCACCCGCTGGAGCAAGCGCACTGATATTCATTTAGGTCTCAATACTTTAATAATTTTATATACAAAAAAGAATTAAAAAATCAATAACACAGAAAAATACATGTATAGTTAATTAGGAACCTACAATAGCACTACATATAGAAAACAAAAAAAAAAATAAAAATGACAATAAATAATATACTGGGTGGGCTAACGCCAACGAAACAGAGTCAATTGCAGCCACATTGATAATTTAAAAAAAAACTCAAACCCGTCAATTTTATTTCTGAGGGGGACATTCTGTCGGCATACTAGTATCACCTCTAGTTTTAACGGAAATGACGTCACATCAATTTTTTTTATTAAAAAAAAAAAAAAAAAAAAAACATTTTTAAATGGCAACCTACAGTTTTTTAAAAAAAAAAAATTAAAAAAAATGTGCAAAATCGAATAGACGAGAAAAATGCTTTTCAGAAAAAAAAAGAAAAAAAAAAAAAAAAAAAAAGAAAAAAAAAAAAAAAAAAAAAAAAAAAAAAAAAAAAAAAAAAAAAAAAAAAAAAAAAAAAAAAAAAAAAAAAAAAAAAAAAAAAAAAAAAAAAAAAAAAAAAAAGAAAAAAAAAAAAAAAAAAAAAAAAAAAAAAAAAAAAAATTAAAAAAAAAAAAAAAAAAAAAAAAAAAAAAAAAAAAAAAAAAAAAAAAAAAAAAAAAAAAAAAAAAAAAAAAAAAAAAAAAAAAAAAAAAAATAAAAAAATAAAAAAAATTAATAAAAAAAAAAAAAAAACCCCATATGTTGCTAGTTTGGGGGGGGGATGGGAGTGTGAATTAAAAAAAAAAATTAAAAATTTATTTTTTATTTTTAAAATATTAATATTTTGATTTGTTTTTTTTGGTGAGTGGTCCGTTGGCCGTTCGGCTAAGCCGCTAGACCAACCGTACAAAAACCCTTTGAAGGCCTTCATATGATTTTGCGGATATTGTCATTTAAAAAAAACAAAAGATATTGCAGTAACAATTTAATAATGCAATTGAAAAAATTGAAAAAGATGTCCTCCTCAGAAATCAAATTGACAGGTTTGAGTTTTTTTTTAATTATCGATGTAGCTCCAATTGATTCTGTTTCGTCGGCGTTGGTCCACCCTGCATGTACATGTATTAAAAATATACTGTCTGCTATTTAGTTAGAATGATATGTTTGAGGCGCTTAATAAATGTGTGAGGCATCAGCAACTTCCATTCCGAGTGTATTTTATTATAGATTAATGCGATGTTATACGAAAATGAACGTCTGAATATCTATAAGCAGCGCAAACACCTGTTGTACCAAAAAAAATATATAAATAAAAAAAATCAACTGCTACACTCTCTCGAGAAAAAATTTTTACGACTCGAGATAACCCTCACATAATCAAACCAAATCTTAGCAGCGACGTTTATAAAATAAAGGTATTTTCCTTGGCTAGTCTCACAGGAGTGAAGTGGTTCCAATGAAAATAAAGATATATACAGTTAAAAATTTAAAAAAAAGAAAAAGAACGCCACGCAACGAAGTTTTAAATGGGTGGTTGCGACACCCAACACTGCCAAGTTTTCGAAGATAATAATAAAAATTATGATACACGGGTTTTAATAACAAAATAAAATTAAATGGTTACGACATAAATAAATAAAATATCAAAACAGACTAAAATATCTGTATGTTGTTTTGTTGGCCAACCACACCAATAACATATCTGTCGTAAATGGCACTTACCTTAGTTGGTGAACGACTTTAAGAATTGCAATCTTCTTATATGTGTAATTATTTATTAATACAGCATTTACTGTAAGAAAATTCTTGTTTAAAATAATTACACCTGCACTATTTTATACAACCAGATACGAATCACATAATAATCAAAAAGTCACGAATACCAAAAGTGATAAATTAAAAATTTTCAATACATTGAAAGTGATGTCTGGTATTGTTGGTAGTCTAAACGTCAGTGTTTATTTAATTAAAAAGAATAAATATATGAGAATCAATACGACACGTATTACACCTATTTTTTCTATCCCTAGATGCTTATTTACTAATTGCTTGAGTAAGTATATATGATATATTGTTCTCCTTCTCTTTCGTTTGGCAGTCACCGATTATGTCTATATTTTCCATTTTTACTAATCTTTTCGTTAAAATCGTTTCGTTTACTTTGTATACGAAGTTCACTAATTTTTATCTCTTTTCTCTCTATCGTTTTATACTGAGCATAATAAAACCTCCTCCATTCTTAGGAGATTTATTCACTCTTTAAAATATTCTTCTTGTAGTTTCTCTTGCTTTCTCCTCCGTAAACTTTGGGCCCGTTGCTTTTTCTATCTTTATTTTAGTTAATGTTTTCTTTGTTTCATATTTTGTTATTACTTTTCTTTCTAAATTTTCTCCATTGTCTTCTCTCTATTCGTCCTCTTTTCTTCTAATATCTCCATACCTTTCTATTTTCAATTTTTCAACTTGAGTGCTCTTTTTATCTTTATATTTTTTATTATTCAACATCTTCCAGATTTTTTAATTTCTTAGTACCTTTATTTTTCCTTCTAGTTTTCCTGTATTTTTTGTTTCTTCTTTTGCATTTGTTTTATACGATTTTTTAGTCACTTATGCTCTTCTATCTCGATTTCTCCTGTTCTCAATTTCTACCTTCCGCATTTTATGTTTCTCTTCCTCATTCTATATTTGTTATTCCACCATTACTTTTTTCCTCTTGTTTTCTTATGTCTCTCTATTCATCCCTATCTTCTACTTTAACATTGTTTGTTTCTTCCAGATCCTCTTTATTTACAACCACTTAATCGATTATAGTTTCTACACTTTCTTCCATATTCTATATATGTGTATTCACCTCTAACCTCTTCTTTTATATTTCCATTTTATTACCCATCTTCTCTTCTTATAAAGTTTTAGCAACTCCTTTCCTTCTATGTTTATCTTCTTATCTATGTGCTCTGTTCCCATGTTCTTGCGTTAAAAGTTTTTCATAATTATAATTCTACCGTTTTTTTTTCTACTTGTTTTATATTTGGTTCATATACTGTTATCAATTTATACGTTTTCTTTGCTTTTTCTTGTATTTAATTTACCATAATCCTCTTCTTCTTCAAATTTTTCATATGTGTTTTAATGGTAACTAATTCTTCTATTCTTATAGCCATGATTCTGTTAACTCTACCATGTCAAACCTTTATAAGTATTTTGAGAAATCTATTTCTTTATTTTTAATTCCTGCCACATTGCAAATCATTATTGTTCGTGGTGTTGTTTTCGTATTTTTGTCCTTTAACATAGTTTTTTGTCTTCATGTTTTTGTCCTCCTCCCAACATGCTAATTGTTTGTGCCACTTCATATATTTTTATTATAAAATTATTAAATTTCACACTGCTACCTCCTGCAAGATATAAAGTTTTACTTTTCCGTTATCTTTATGCAGCATTTTCTTTAAAAACTAATTTGTATTGAGGTATTTCTCTCTCAACGATACATTAGCTTCTGTTTAATTTGTCACTCTTTCGTTACTTGATCACATCCGCCCTCTTTCACACATCGCATTCTCCCATGACTATGTACTAACTCATTGTTGCTCAACAAAGCCTGTTTAAAATTTATCAACTATTGATCAGTTTTTTTGGAGGTATATTGCTGCATTTTTTTAGACGTTGCCCAAAATAGTGCTTTGTCCATACTAAATCATCTATATGACAACGATCATTTTCCTACAACTATGTCGATTGCAGTCAAACATTTTCCTTAGGTTATTCCCAGAAGGCGACCGGTATCTCAGAATTATTAAGTACAACCAAAGAGGGGGTAGAAACTCTCAGTTCTGCACTTCTTTATGTAGATGAAAGAAACCGTACGGCATACAAATAAACGAACTATGAAGGCAAAATAATTATTTCAACGAATTATAAGGAAACCAAAACTCACGTTTGAAAAAGATTCTGGGAGCATCTCGGCATGGATAATATTATAAATGAATAGTAGAATTAAAGCGGTTGTAAGGATGAAGAAAAATCTGACCTCAATCAAAATAAATTAATCTAATTACTACACCAGTAGACGTTTGCAGTGCCCTTTACGGAAACAGGATCACTCACTTGTCAACTTTCTTTTGCGTGTCTAAATAGAGGCGTTGCAAATATGAAAAATCAATAAGTTCGTGAGGGAAAACTTTTCAATCCTAGAAAAACGGCACCTTGCCATGTTTGACAAAGAATCCGCAGTCGTCCCAATCCCAAATAAACAATACGATCACAAGCAACCCTTCAGCTGCAGACCTACCATCTTCTCGCGGAACATCAAACAAGTTTTAGGAAACGATTATCGACGTTTGTCTAACATATTGATATGTTATTGGGCTGTGAATTTAAGAAAATTTTATTTTTATATAATTTTGCAATTTACATGTACCCACTCACATTCAAATTAAACTTAAATCGAAATCTCAGGGTTTTAATTTCACCGAGTAAACTTAGTATGCGGGTTATTTAACTTTTAAAATTTTCAAATAATAATTATCTGCAAATTTTTTTAAGAATAATATTAATTTGTTTTTTTTATCATTACACATTGACTAGATCTTACGATGTTACTAACAAATGAAACCAAACCATAAACAAACAGAAACACCAAAAACTTTTTGTTTCTGTTTGTTAAATAGACTGCTGTAGTTTAGTGTTCCTTTCCTTTGAACAAACCAGAAACAACAATTTTTTGATTTACACACACACACACACAAACATACATTTTAAATTAAAAAAAAACATTTGTTTTAAATTGAAATCGTGCAACCGCACAAAGGTTGACTAATAACTAAACTAAACTACTACAATATTAAACAAACCTCAATCATTAGTGCAGGTAACGTCTTGTTCTTTTCCTGGTTACCTCGTCATTCACCAGATACTTCGATTGAATCTATACTGCTGTTGGTAGATGATGACTACTTTGCACCCTTCGGCCTTTTATTAATTGTTTGTGGCACATGCACTTTAATTTTACGTAGTTTGAACGACACCAACTCGGGTACGTGTTAAAATTCACTTTTTGTTCATTTATTTGAATGTTACTCTTATTATCGTTTATAATTTTATTTCGCCACTCGTATTTAAACTTTCTCGCGTTACTTTACTTTATTTGTGACGTCACCTCTCCCGTCTTTTTCTAATTTTTTATAATTTTGCCGTCGTCTTTAACACGGACAAACGGAAGAAGAACTAGGCGTCGGTTAACGCCCATATTTATAATGTTTCGTTCCATGGCCTGCTATAATTTGATTTTTGAATTCAAAATCTAGTCTAATTTTTCACCTTTTGTCTCGCATCTACCGGTACTTCTCTGTAACTATAATAGTTCCGGTTACTTTCCTGTAATTTGGGTAATAATTATCCGAAATTAACTGCATTTACTTTAATTAACTGGGAAAACGATTCATTAATCTTCCCTTTTACGCATTATTCTTGCGTTTACTGCGTCTTAAAATAATCAGACGATTTTGGCGCTTGAATTTAGTTTCTATACTATTTGTACGTAGTACACTCTTAGTTTTACACGCTTACATTGTTTTGTTAATTTCCTATTACGTTTAATGACAAATGACCTTGACAATTACCTAATTTTCATAAAACTCATTCTAATTCAAATTAAATCTAGGATTTGATGCTGGATTCGACTTTTAAAGTTGCTAAAGGATTATAACTACATAATTTTATCAAAAACATGGACAAATTACTTCAATTTCCTACCTAGCTGCAAGAGTCTTTCCGAACACCAATGATTTCAACACATTTACAAGAAATTAGGGTTTAATTACAAGGGAATCATCGTTGGATCACATTTAAACACCAAATTTAGACCCTGGGATGCGGAATAACATTGCAATATGTACCTAGATGTTAATGTTATAAAACTTTGGTTTTAAAAAAGAGCACGTTGTTGTAACTTTTTTAATTGGAATGGGCCTACGGCACAACGTGGCTTAAAAAAATTATCAAACAAGTTCTACGGATAGAGACTGAAAAGGGTTATGTGTTGAAGTTCCTCGTTTTCTTCGTGGACGATCGGAAGTTTAAAGTGCAGTCGAAATAATGGAATATGAAGTGCCCCAGGGTTTTTAGTTAGTGTGGCCATTTTCGCTACTCAACATTCGTAGATGCGTTAAGCCCGCTACTGACTATGCGTTGATGCGTCGATTTGATGCAATGATGCACAAATCTTTGCATAGTGAGGATAATGCGATTCGTCGATACGATGCGCTGTGCGGCGATTCGAGAGAAGTCGGTTTTGGGCGAATCATCAAAGGAAATATCACGAACTGACGAATCGGTTTTCGTAACTCATTCGTAGTTGATTTGATGATTTGACGGTGCGTAGATATGCGTGTTGATTCTTGTTGTATAAAGTATTGAATACATTTGTAGAGATTATTTGAAGTCAGTAGAAAAGTAACTGCCACAGAGAACACAACTTGAAGATGCAGTGGAACGAAGACACGGTTTTCACATTTGTGAAAAAATACAGTTACACCCTTGTTTGTGGAATCAAGTGACAAAACAAAAAAAAATCGAAATAAGGTGCATGATGCATTCAAAAGTATTGCTGAAGAAATGGCTGTTGATAACATCGAAGAATTAAAAAGAAAAAAAGAAAATCTCTTTCAAACATATCGAAACTACAGAAGAAAGGTTTTCTGTAGTCAAAAATCTGGAGCAGGGTTTGACGACATATATAAACCTACATGGCCGCCATACTCAGTTTTAGAACATTTGATACACTAGTAAGTAAAAACAACTTGTGAAATTTGTTTTCGGTTTATTTGGATATGTACTTATAAGTATACATAATTATAGTTAATGATCAAAAGTTCTACATAAGGCAATGTGATTTAAATGTAGTAGAAAATGGAAAACTATTGTTCATTCTGCCATGAAACTTGTCCTGCTGTCGAAAAATAGTTTGCAAATTCTACACGAATTTTTCTGCATCAGTGCGAGATCGTCTAGGAATCTTTTCAATGATTTAAATGACGTCAACCCTTTATTATCGCTTCTCCATGATCCAGCAACAAAATTACCGTCCACCTCTCCGTCAAATGTCCCAATTGGTGTGTAACTTTTTCGTGAGGTCTTACTCCTGCGCAAAAATTATGCAAAAGTACACAAGTTTTCACAATTAGACTTGCTCTTTCTGGACTGAGCATAATGGGTGTTCTGAAAACGCGAAATACGGATGCCATAATTCCGAAAACATTTTCAATTACCCTACGTGCTCTGGACAGTCTATAGTTAAATACTCGTTTTGAGGATCCTTTATCATGAATTCCCGGGTAAGGCACCATTATGTTACCTGTCAAAGGAAACGCATTGTCACCTACTATTACATATGGTAGTACTTTATCAGTATTTGTTACAACATCATCAGAGGGAAAATTGATTGTTCCCATTTCCATATGCTGGGACAGCTTGCAATTGGAAAATACTCCTCCATCAGACATTCTACCGGGTGATCCAATGTTGGCATATGTTACACAGTAATCGGCGTCACATAAGGCCATTAAATTTATGCTAAATGTCGATTTATAATTGAAGTATTCACTGTCACTATTTACGGGTGCTTGTAGAATCACATGTTTTCCGTCAATAGCACCGCAACAGTGGGGAAAGTTCCAACGTTCCTCAAATGTTTCTGCTATTTTTCTCCATTCTTCAGGTGATTGTGGAGTCTGAAACAATACTAGTTACATTTATTTCAGGATAATTTAGATACCAATGAAGAGGGAAAAACAGTGAAGATGAAGCAGACAATGACGCATTACAAACAGATTCGAATGAAAATGAAGATGCTGATAAACGTTCTAATCTTCATGAAAGTAAAATTTCTTCCGTATGGTTTTTAGGCGAATGTATCTATTAATTTTATCTATTAGAAAGCGCCGCATCAACGAGACAACCACTCCAACAAACTACTGTGAAACGACCGCGGAAAGAGCAAGATCGTGCAGATATGGCATTTAAAGAGCTCATCGCAATAAAGGACCAAATCGCTAAAAGAAATGCCGCCAGTATGGGAAGAGATGAGTGTACCGTTTATAGTGAACTCCTTGCTATAAAATTACGAAAGCTGGATGAACGAACTCAACGGTTGGCTATGCACCGAATTGACACCGTCATGTTTAATCTGAGTTTCGATTCACTACCGTTACCAACACCCAGATCTCACTCTTCCAACACTACTTCAACACATCTTCCTTCTCCTAGTTCTACCTATTCTCAATATTCTCCTCAACCGTCGCAGACATCCACTGTTTATGAACAATCGTATAGTAATTATACTCCTCTATTACCTGATTCCCCAGTATCTAATGAAGTTCCCCAGCCGCAGTTTTTTAATCTGTAAATGTGATCACTTTAATTTTTCCGTACTATTTTTTTTCATTTTGTGAGCATATAAATGAAGTTTTTATTCTATGTTTTTTACTTTTTCATTTTTAATTGTAAACACATTTTGTTTAAACCGTTCTTGCGTATTTACTTACATACTAACAATAAATAACAAACTAACACTTATACTTGCCTTTAAATATTGAGATAGTGCAATATCAAGTGCCTGGCACACTTCTGGCACTATCACAGATATTCTTTGGGGAGAAATTTTAAAGAGAAAACTTAAGCTTTGGTAGGAGTCGCCCGATGCTAAATATCTTAACGCAATAGCTAGTCTTTCTTTGGCTGGTATTGCAAATCTAAAGGATGTGTCCTTTTCTGTATTTGGGGGCCAATTTTATTCAACAGCAACTCAAAAGTCTTCATAACTGATCCTGCAGAAGTTATAAAATTTTCCAGTGGGTTCCTTGAGCATATCGACGATCATGTTTGCACAGTTATACCTACAAATAACAACATAATCGAGTGGACCTAATTTGACTAATTCTGATTGCATTGCAAGTACAAATAATGTTACTTACCGAGATCTGCTCTTATAAGTTCGTCGTTGCTCTCGGTAGCACGAAATGCATCATCGAAACGCAACACCGAATCGCATCAACGCATAGTCAGTAGCGGGCTTTAGAGTGAGCGTTTTTCAGGATAAATTCAACATTAGTTTTGACCATTTATTTAAATTTCTCATTGGCCACAATTTAAAAATATTTTCAATTACGCAGGGTGTCCCACGTTAATGGACTACTTGTCAACTTTGACATTTCTAATGGAAACACATATGTATTACTCCACATCTTATGAAATAAGATGGGGAGTTATGCGACGATTTCCTACCCGAAAATTTTAACACTACTTTTTTTCACTTTTTCTTACGTATTAGAGTTAGTATATTATAATAAAGTAAAAAAAAATTATTTCCGACTGGACAGGATTCCAAGAAAACCAGCCGTCCGATTTTTATTAAACTTTATATAAAACCCTTATTTATAATTCTGAAGATTTGATTAGATTTTGGGCATAATCTATCTTGCTAAAAGAGTCGTTAACCTACACAGATTTTGAATTTTTAAATATTAAGAAAAATATTCACATTTTTGTTTTAAATAAAAGTTGTTCGTAATTTAATTATACACAACTTTTGATTAAATTATTTTTTGATCCGATAAGTAATTACTGAGATATAACAGTCACGTGACACTAATTATGGTAACAATTGTCTACAGCTTTTGTTTGAACCATTTTTTTCTGCGGTAAACGCTTGTTTTTTAATTTTTATTCTGAATGTAAGTAAAAAACTCTGGGGACTTTATGTATACAAGTTTTACAAAAAAGTGATACTTTTTGAAATACCGATTTTTAAATACTTTTTTTGGTAAATATTTGATTTCAGATATTTCAAATTTTTAGGTTACTATTTGAAATAATATCAAACTCAAATTTTATTTACACTTAGGGTGATAACGACGTCAACTGTCCATGCTTTAAAAGTTGACATTGCTTATACAGTGTATGAGAAAAAAATGTCAAATTTGTAATCAAAAATGACTAATAACTTGATAAAATCAAATAGAACAACCTATAGGATTTTCCCTTGGTCGATGTAGAATTAAATTCTCTACCACTACTTGAAATTATAAAATTGATTATCTAAATTTACAACAAACTCGCTGGACAGATTATTTTAAGGAAATGTTAAATCCTGCTAAACGTGGTGTTGTACGCGAAAAGGATGGAATTTGTTTTTTCGTAACACCATATTTACATGGGTCTTCAAAGCTCCAACAATGTCTGCTATTTGTCGTACTCCAATAGTGGGATTCTCAACTGTTGATAGCGATAACGGTGTCAAATAGCTTATCCCTTACAGTACAAACATGTTTCCTAGTATTTTTCTTATAGTTGGCAATTGTAGTTTTTTTTTAATCTCAGCTCGGAGATATTATTGTGGTTTCAGATCACTAACAATACAAAGATACAATAAAGTTGTAATAGAATGGACAATTACTAACACAACCGTGACACCCATTTCATCGCCTACTTCATTTTTCGATTATAATTTTTGACAAAAACGGGTTTCACGGTTAATAGTGGAATTTTGTTAGACAAACAGGTATAGCAAAATTGTAGAGAATTTAATTCTACATCGATCTGGCAAAAAATATACAGGGTGTTTCATTTGATTTTATTAAGTTATTCGTCATTTTCAATTACAAAGTTTGACATTTTATTTCTCCCGTATAATTGATGTAAACTTTTAAATCATGGACAATTAAGGTCGTTACCGTCCTAAGCGTAAATAAAATTTGAAATTGATATTTCAAGTAATCACCTAAAAACGTGAAATACCCGAAGGCCGATATTGCAACGTTTAAATGTTTAAAAATCGATATCTCGAAAAGTATCATTTTTGAGTAAGAACTTATATAAATAAAGTCACCATAGTTTGTCACGTAGATTTAGAATAAAATATAAAAATATGTAAAAGAAAGTTGACAGTTATTACATGGAAAGTGGCACACCCTGTATAATGGAAAATATTTTTAAATTATAACCACTGACGAACCTAAAAAAGAATTGAATTGAAAAATTCTATTTTTTAAAGGCAATATCAAAAGTCCGTGTACTACACGGACAGGCTATATACTATACAGTCCAATTTTAAATATCCTTTTCCAACGTAATTGTAATTTTTCTTTTATATGAAATTGCAAATTGGTAATTCATTAATATTTATTGAATAACTAATGTAGATATCAATCTCATACATTGTACAAACCTTATCTAATAAATTATCAGTAATCCATCTCATATCTGAATACATTTACCTAGATTATAAGGAACACTTTGCAAAAATACTCAGTGTTGTAATTGTTTATATAGAACTTTGTTATTAAAATATGAAGTTTGCTTCCGACGTCCTGGAAATTATTGATTTAATATATTATCCTTCAAAACTTGTTGGTTTGGCTCATTATGTTAAGACAAAAATAAAGTCAATGAAAGAGATTTACCAATTACCGAAGAGAGAACAATTAAATACAATCATATACTCAATCAGTAAGTATATTAATTTGATCAAGACTGTAAATTGCATTAAAGTTTTAATTGATTTCTGTATATGTCTTAATTTACATCGTTGCAGCAACGATGGACAAACAAAACCCGGAAACTACTTATTTAGATTGCATTCGTTACTGTGTGTTTCTTTGCCATGAGACGTCTTTAATTTTAATTTTAGCGAAGCACGACACCAAAAGAAATTCTTTATACAATGTCTGGATTTTTATACAACAATCAGAAAAACTTATTCGTAATTTCAAAAAAGTATCACTACAAAATTTTGCATCTGATTGTAATATGTATAATTTATCTTCCGAATTATTGATTTGTTTGATCCGATTTGCGTATTACTGAATGAGATTGGAACAAACGGGATTTTGACAAAGAAAAGTGTTAAGAAGGGCATTGACCGTTGTTAATGTGTTTAATATTTATTATATTAGATATTTGTCAATTTATATTTACACCGCATTTGTTTATATTGCTGCACAGACTGTTCAAGAAGCAACCAAATGTTTAAACGAATTCAATCAAACAACTAATCGTTCGGAAGTAATAGAAGTAATCAATTTAGCCTCAAATATAACACTATTATTATCCAATTAACAAAAATGGTTACAAAAACTTTGGATACACTATTTATGCAACCACCACTTCATATTTAATTGATATGGTTTGCAGTATTCACTCAGAAGGTTTGTTGATACCAAGAAATATATATTTTTACTACTCTTCAATACTGCATACACTATAATCATAACCGCAGTTTTTTTGGCATCTGAAAAATTAAGTTTTTGAGGTAAGAATAGTTTGATCTTATTATGTTAAGTACTTTTTAACGTTACTGGATCATTTAAAGAACCGGAAACCGCTCACATACGTTTTGCGTTTTGCACGTAAACTGTATCTCTGACGAGAAAAAGTTATAGAACTTTTTAGATTTTTCATTCACTTTTCCACAAAAATTGGTTACATATATTTTTTTGCGTATCTTCCACCCAACGCTCATAAATAACCTTTGAAAAGTAATAACGAACGCACAGTGAGTCTTGCCCCGGCTTTTGCGTCGATTATCTTAAAAAAGAATATTAGCGTGAGCAAATTGTATAGAATAAAAATTGTAGAGCAGTTCTTTCTCTATAAGATCTATATTAGATAAAATATTTTTAAAAATGTATTAGTGGTAATATGATAATTTTTATACCCTAAGCATTTAACGTACTTAGTGCGTTTTTTATAAGTGGTTTCCCCTAGAGGCCTATTCCACTACTGAAATATTTAATCAATTGCTTCTAAAAATGGTCCTC
Organism: Abscondita cerata; assembly: GCA_030710515.1. Lineage (NCBI taxonomy): Eukaryota > Metazoa > Arthropoda > Insecta > Coleoptera > Lampyridae > Abscondita > Abscondita cerata. The sequence goes on from JALBCR010004437.1 coordinate 248,800, forward strand.
TTTTTTGGAATTTACACAACTCTGCCAATGCCAATTGGAACACATAGTAAGAGCAGCGCAGGCCATACCTTCACACAGCTACATCGATTTCCACAGCTCTATTTACATCCGCAAGATATTAGATTCAGAATTTAGAAGCTGGCGTTTAGAAGTGAGCACTGACGACCTCAATAATGTTGTTAGATTTTCCTATGAATTCCGTACTTAGTGCTTTTTATAAGTGGTTTCCCCTGGCGGCCTATTCCACTAATGAAATATTTAATCAATTGCCTCTACAAAATGGTCCTCTTTAATGCAATTTACACAACTCTTCCCATGGCAATTGGAACACATTGTAGAGCAGCGCAGGTTAACCTTTACACAGCTATATCGCTTTCCACAGCTGTTTTACACATCCGCAAGACATGAGATGCAGAATGGAGGAGCTGGCGCTTGAGAAGTGAGCACTGGCATTATAATGTTGTTAGTTTTTGTCCAACTCCATTCAGTTGCTTCCAAATTTCTTCCTTTCCACAAATGAATTTGATAAAAAAACTTGATATAAATGTTGTATTACTGCAGTAGATGTAGGTACTAGTCTAGACAAAATGACTGCGTTATTCAACTGACCAAAAAGCTTATTAAATAAAATGAATCGATAATGGTTTAAAGATGTTTCTTTATAGGGTGCTTTATATAGAGCAAGCGTAAAATTTTTCCCAGATCTTGCAATGTTATCTTTTACTGATGAAGGATTATTGAATACGGCGACCACTGTCTGGTAAATTCTTTCTTATATTTATTAAGTTTACGGTCTGTGATTTTCCTTTGCCAAAAAGGCAGAAGTGGTGTCGCGGCCATTAAACGCATGAGCAAATAAAATATTATTCATGAAAACTTTTAAAACTGTCGAGTTTTGTAAGTCTTAGGAACTGTACACCTTTCCTTATTTCTCTGGTGGACAAAGAGAAAAAAAGTAGTGTAAAAGCAAAATCGATATCCTTCCCCATATTTCTCAAGTAGGCATTTTTCTTAGTTTCTCAAGTATGTTTACATGGGGTTTAACAATAGAAAATGCACAAGTACCTCACAGAATTATCTTGTGATCACTAATACTTTTCCAAAATATTTTTATCTAACATGGATCTTGTAGAGAAAAATACGACATTGTTCGTGTACTAGTCTTCATGTACAGTATGGTTGTTTTGTACACTATTTGTTAATTTATTTTGTATTGTTTTTACATGTTGTTTATCTTATTGACACTTGTCCAAGTAATTTTTTAACATAAACCAGTTGGTTTTGAATTTTATTTTAATAATTAAACAATTTTAAATTTTTGACGATCTGGACTATGGTACCCTTGACCAGTCTTGATGTCACCAACTATTAGATTGCCTTGAGAAAGATTGGCCATCGCCAATCGAAACAATTTAACGGTGTAATTGACGACTATTGTTCCCTCAATTCGCATAAAACTCAAAATTATTAGGAATCGTCCACATAAATTTTTAAGAACTTTAATACTTTTATTTTATCATTTATGGGTGTTATTTAGGAGATGCGCAAAAATTATAGAACAATTTTAGTAGAAAATTTAATATCTGAATCTGTAACTTTTTCTCGTCAGAATTACAGTTTACGCTTAAAACGACCATTGTGAAGTTACGTTTGGAGGTAGTTTATTGAGCAAAAGGTGATAAAGCTCTTCCTAGAAGTGAGAACTTTTCGGATCTGTATTTGAGCTCTTACTGAGAATTCGCATCCAAAATTTCAAACTTTCATACATTTTTCTTCTAGAATGACTAATCCTACACTAAACGTACGTTAACAAACCTGAAATGTGAGGATGTTTGATTCCATAAGTATTCGAGTAAAATTAAATCTTGTGTTTGATTTTTTAATTAAACATTTATCTAACTTTATACAGGGCGGACTTTTTAAAATGTTACAAGGCAATATCTTCAAAACAGTTTAATATATTTTCATGAAACTTGTTAGGGGTAATAAAGAGATGAGGAGACATAATTAACCACAGTTTTTTAAATTTCCCTCCTTTTCAATTTGAGGGAGAGAGTAACTTTGAAATACAAAGAGGATTATGTATTTTTCTTTCTGAATTGTACTACATAATAATTAACCAACATTCTATTGGATTTAAAAATAAATCAATTTTATCGAATAATTTCACTCACAATAAAATGATAATGTTTACTTATTCCGGCATCAAAATAAAGAAATAACTTACTTAATTTCAATTAATTTAATTAATTAATTAATTAACTAACATAATTAATTATCAACCTGCACATTAAAAATTCGTTTCCATGTTTTAATTAACAAAGTGACAAATTATCATCAAAATTCTCAAATGACTTAAGTAAACAATATCATTTCCATTGAAACGTAATATTAAATTTGAAATTAAGTAAGCGTGATTATTCGATAAAATTGATTTATTTTTAATTTAATGGAATTTTGATTAATCATGATTTCATAACTAGGAAAAATTCAAGCAATTTTTGCGCACATAGGTAATTTTTTACGTAGATTTAGATTCTAGAAAAGAAAAATACATAATCATATTTAAAATTTCAAAGTTATCACCTCCCACTTAAAATTGAAGAGAGAGTGAAACTATGTCCCCCATCTCCCTATTACCCCTACCAAATTTTATAAAAAATATTATAAGACCGTTTTAAGATGTTGCGTTGTAACACTAAACAACTCACCCGTATAAAACAACTTACTAATTATCCGATATTATGTATAAGACTACACGAATGGTAGGCGGAATCTCCCTTCGTTTCATATAAGACAGGCCCCATCTAGGGTTTTCACTTTTTTCACGTGACAAAGTCTATCCTATCCAGCGAGTATTTTAATCAATTCAGTCTTTTCTTAAAGTCATATTCTAGTACGACAAGTTCTCCCACGTTGACAAGTTTGGTTGCTTCGATTTTGAAATGCGTTGCACAAGTACCCCTTTCTGAAACGCTGTCATACATTCATCTTCAGGTTTTCTACTAACTAGATTCACAGCTTTACTTTTTCGTTTTGGAAATCTTTTCGGAGACTATTAAAATAAATTTGGTAAGGACACTCATGTTGACAGTACCTACATCGTCGACAAGTGTAAAGGACATGCCCACATTCCCAATAATTTTAATTGCAGAGTCGATGTAATAAGTAAAAAGTAGAATTATTTCATATTCATTTTCATAGAGGAATTTACAAATCAGCAATTCATCCTTCAAAAATAACATGGGCTAATAATCAAGATTTATAAGCATAGTATTCACTGCTGAGCCACAGAAAATTTAGTCAGAGGAAACACCAACTTTAATTTGTTTTAATAAGCAAACATTTTACACTACTACACTGGTGCCTTTTCTTTATTTTTCTTTAGAATAAAGGAAAGTCCGGTTTAGAAAGGAGGTGGTTAGAAATGAGAAAACTACGGATAAGAATTAAAAACTAAAACAACAAAGTAAGACAACGACATTAGCAACGAATAAGGACACGAGAGAGAGAAAGAACAGAACAAAGAGAAATATATACGAATGGATTGATACCTCACTATATGAGGAAAAAGAAACATAATGAAGGAATTAGCAAAATAAGAACTATTAGAAGCCTAACAGAGAAGGAAAAAGAACTAGAAGGGAGTTTGAGAAAACAGGATCTATTGTCTATAGTGGAAACAAAAGAAAAAGACAAGAGGAAATAGAACTAAAAATGAAAACATCATGTTATATAGAGCAGTACCAGAAGAAAAATAGACACAATCAGGAGTAAGATGCATTATAAGTAAAAACTGGAAGGGTAAACTAAATAATAAACAGTTTATAAACGAAAAAATAATTACTACGGAATTAATCTAAAATGAAAAAAAAGAGTACAGTAATTATAGGTTTATGGCCTAAAAGAAATGATAAGGCAAAAGCTAGAGAGGAATTTTGGAACTTACTGAACTTGGAAGTAGAAAATGCAAAAGGAGAAATTATGATAATCAGGAGTTTAGTGGCAGAGTTGGAAAAGAGAGACACGATATCGTATTTTGCATAAACCAATTAATAGTGACAAACACTTTCTATGAACATAAGAACATCTACAAATATACTAGAGAGATGAAGAGGAGCAGCGAGAAATCTATAATTGATTACATCGTATTGGAGAAAAATACAGAAATAAAGTAAAGTATGTCAGAGTAAAAGAGGAGCGGAAATATAGAGTGATCCATTTATTAGTACTGACAAAGATAGCAAAAGAACAAAAAGCGGACACAAGTCTCTAATTTCTAATCCGCAAGTATGATGCAATACGAACATATAAATTGAACGAGGTAGAAGTAGTCAGACAATACCAACAACAGATCAGTACAGAATACCAGAAAATAATAGAACATAGTAGAGAATGGGATGTAGAACAAAACATAGAAGACGGTAAAGGAAATACTACTAAAAAGCAGCCAGAAGGACATGCAAGGTAAACAAAGCATGCAAGAGCCAGAAACAAAGAGCTTGGCTGACACCACAAATCAAAGCTCAAATTACGATTAAAAGAAATTATGGAAAGAAGCACTGGCCAAGGAAACCAAAGAAGCGTTTTTTATGCAGAGAAAGGGAGTAAATGAACTAGTTAAGCAGGAAAAGCAAAAAACATGGAATAGTTTGGAAACCGCATGGGGAAAATAGCAAGGGGAATTAAAAGTTATTCTACAAGACGTTGCAGATATTAAGAGCTGGAAAACAAAATGTTAACAATTATTAGGGATGAGAATTGGAAACCTGAAATGCTCAAATTCATAGAAGTGGAGGGCATAGAAAAAACTAAATCTATACTACAAGGTATGGAAAGAAGTAAAAAAGAATTATAGTACCTATATTAAAGAAGGGGACGATAAGAATGCAAAACTACAGAAGAATAACCTAACTTATTGTGGTAGCCAAGGTCCACGAACGCATCCTACAGCCGTAAAACAAATGTCCAAAAATAATAAAACAAACTTAGAAGCATATATAGCCTTTATAGATCTGGAGGACAAACGACACAATATGATTAACGCTATAAAAAAAGTATGTACAACCAATATAAAAATAAGATAAGTATAGAAACAGAAGAATTTAAAACGAACCAAGGCTTTTGACAGGGCAGTATTCTAAGCCCTACCCTCTTTATAATTATCTTGGATGAAGTTATTAAGGAAGCCGGATTGAGGGTAAAGACATTGGATATTGGCTACAGAAATTTAGAGCAAATCCGTATAACGGAGTGTGTGTTTGCTGATAACCTGGCAGTGTTTGCAAAAAGTACTTTGCAGTACGACATAAATATATGGAATGATGCATTAAAAAAGAGAAAGATGAAAATTAATGGGAAGACGAAAATAATACCAAGAGAGAGGCGTGATATAAATATTGAAATAGACAATAAAAATTTGAGCAAGTAAACAATTTTAAGTATCTTTGAAATATATTTGAAATTAATGGACGTCAAGACACTGAAATAAATGAAAGAAAAAAAACGGCAATGTGTATATATGGCAGTTTAGGAAGAAGCTCGTAAGCAAAAAAAGCAAAACATCAAAATTTAGGCAACGGAAATGAAATACCTGAAAAGAATAATAGGAATAAAAAGAACAGATGGAGTTAGAATCAGGATATAAGGGAAGAACTAGGAATAGAACCAACAATGACAGTAATTGAACGAAACCAATTAAGGTGGTATGGGCATTTAATGGGAATTAGAGAGATTAAGCAGGTAAAAAAGAGTGTGGGAAACAAGAACCATACCAAAAAGGAATAGAGGAAGACCCACGGAGACTTACAAAGGAGTAATAGGGAAAATACTATCACCTGAAGAGACATATACTACCATCAGCAAGAATAGTCACTCAAAATAAAAAAATAATGGCGTGCATTCGTTTGTAAATAACAAATAAATAATTATAAATGATTGAATTATATAAATAACACAAAAACAGAATGTAAAATATACAAAAACGTTGCAAAATGTATGATGTAAATGTACATATATATTCTTATATACGATACCTAACGGTAAACAAAGATTGATAAATAAATAAATAAAAACATTGGTGCCAAGTTGGCAAAAATTTTTAAATTATTGAAATTGGTAGAACTCATTATTTTTTATTTTTATCAGTAATACGAGAGCCACTGCTTCAATTTGCCGAAAATATAAAATAAAGTACAAATTACGCTACTTCTTCTTCTTCTTGAAATTCCGCTCCTATCGGAGATTGGAAATCATCACCTACTCGGACCTTATCAATCGCGCGTCTGAAGAGTTCTGCGGACGTGCAACCAAACCACTCCCTCAAGTTGCGTAGCCAAGAGATTCTTCTTTTGCCAATCGTTCTCTTGCCTTTTATTTTGCCTTGAATAATTAGCTTAAGGATGTTATATCTATCTCCTCTCAGAACATGTCCTAGATATTCTAATTTTCTCCTTTTATGGTGTTACTGATTTCTTTGGCTTTATTCATTCGTCGTAGTACTTCCTCATTTGAAACCTTGTCAACCCACAGTATTCTCAGCATCCTCCTATAGCACCACATTTCAAATGCCTCTATGTTCTTGTTGTTTTCTGACTTGAGTGTCCAAGCCTCCATTCCATACAATAGAATGGAGAATATATAGCATTTTAGTATTCTGGTTCTCAGTTCTAATGTTATATCTCGGCTGCAAAGTATTTTATTCATTTTTATGAAAGCACTGCGAGCTACTTCAATTCGACACTTGATTTCTTTTGTATGTTCTGTTGTTTCAGTTACCCATGTGCCAAGATATTTGTAGGAGGATACCCATTCCAGTTTGTTGTTATTAATATTTATAGACGGTCTATTGTGATTCGTGCTTGGGTTTTTTGAAGTTGTCATGACTTTGGTCTTTTTTAGGTTCATATCCAGGCCATGTCTCTTGCAGGCAACGTTTGTTACCTCAACCAGATGTTGTAGGTCTTTCAGACTGTCGGCGAATATAACGGTATCATCTGCGTATCGTAAGTTGTTAAGTCTTTCCCCGTTTATGACGATACCACCGGTTTCTTCTGACAGCGCTTCTTCAAAGATACCCTCACTATATACATTGAATAAGAGAGGCGACAATACACAACCCTGTCTAACACCTCGACATATCTTGAACTCCTCACTCATATCTTCTCCGACTTTGACTCGTGCTGTTTGATGCTAGTAGAGATTGGATATTATTCTTATGTTCTTACTATCGATGTTTTTCTTTTTAGTATCTCTAGGAGTTTTGTGTGCTGGACTCTATCAAATGCCTTTTGAAAGTCGATAAAGCAGATGTACATATCATGATTCATATCTAGGCATCTTTGTCTAAGTACGTTTAGTCCGAAGAGCGCTTCTCTTGTTCCTACGCCCTTCCTAAAACCCATTTGAGTGTCACTGATGTCTTGTTCTAAATCCTTATGAATTCGGTTATGTATGATCTTTAAAAATATTTTCGATGTGTGGCTCATTAGGGCGATGATTCTGTGGTCCGAACATTCTCTGGCTTTATTTTTCTTTGGCAGTGTTACAAATGTTGAGGTTAGCCAATCGCTAGGAATTCTGCCCGTCTCATAAATGTTGTTAAATAGTTTCAGTAGAATATCTATGGAGTCCTTCCTATGAGTTTTAGTAGTTCAGCAGGCACTTCGTCAGGTCCTGCTGCTTTTCCGGATTTACAGTTTTAATTGCTTGTTCGAGTTCCTCTCTTAATATTTCTGGACCAGTATACTCCAGGTCTGGGTTTTCCAGTTCTATCCGATTATCGTTAATAAGTTCTTGTATATATTTGCTCCACCTTGCCAGTGTGTCTATCGGTTCTACAATCAAGTCGCCGTTCTTGTTTACTAACACATCTGGTTGTCGCTCTTTTATTCTCCCAGTCATTTCCTTTACCTTCTTGTGCATATTGAAAAAATCGTATCTGTCTTGATAGGCTTCAACCTTTCGACATTCATCAAGTAGCCATTTTTCTTTGGCCTGTCTTATTTTACTTCTGATCTCCTTGTCTATGGTCTTATAGATTTGCACATCCTCGCCCTTATATTGGCCTCTGTATCACCATCAGGTCCAGTATCTCCTGTGTCATCCATTCTTTTTTCTTTCCCTTTATGGATTTCAAATCTGTATTGCTACTCAAATTGGTTTATTTTTTTCAAATTTCCCGCTTTTAATTCTATACACTTTTGCATTTGATGAAACCAATCTTCTTTGAGCATGGTACATCCAAAACATGTGATTTAAATGCTTCCACGGCTCTTCAGTCGATGAAAAATGATTCGGAATAAAAAAAGTCATGACCGGACTTTCTAAAGAAACCAGCAATCATTCTTTGTGACCGCATCACTATCGTTTGATTACGTTCGTTTTGAAACACGCATACAGTTGATTCATGGTCGGCGTTGTGTCCCTTTGTTGGCTATGTGGACGCATTCGGTGTAGTGCCCGTCTTGTCGATGTGCACTGTCGATTGTAAAGTTTCTATTAAATTTATTTCTAATGCTTGGTGTTGGAGGCATAGTAAGCGTTCTGTTTATTGGACACCAGTCGTTGATGTTAGGCACTAACGGCGTAGTGTCCGTCGGCATAGTGTCTCTAGCCGGCGATATGGACCATCAGAAAATCGTGTCGACGTTGTCGATATTGGGTCAAATGTCCGGGCTCTCTTTTTAGCATATCATTGACACAGCGCATCAGTTTGCCCTAATAATAGTTCCATTATGCGGCCACCAACACCTATAAAATTAATCCAATTGTAACTGCGGATAACTTAATCCAAACTTTCATTGCACCTTAAATACATTTGTACCCTGAAACTCCCCTTACAGGCTAAACCCGTAATAATGGTTTTTTGACAAATAAGTCTGCAACGATAATATTTTCTGAGGGTTCATTTTATAATTGTTTTGCTCTTGAAGATCTAATATTAGTTACATAATAATAAATTGACCTCAACAAGACAATTATCCTGTCTACATGATGACTTTGGTGAGAGTTTGTATATTTTTCATTAGTCAACCAGCTGCAATCTTTAATTGTGTCTATTGCATTGTTGACGAATCGCAACATCCATCATAAAACTCGACTTATTTTAGCTTGCTTTAGCCAAGTTGGTCCGTTCCACCTTCTTTACTCCAAAAGCAGATTAGCCAGATTTGATGATTCTGATATGTTACATTACTGAAATCTACACTATAGTTCTCATGGCTTTCGGTTTATTCCATTTCCACTTTTAACCCATTTTTTACTAAACTAGCTAAACGGTTTCTAATCAAGCAACTTAGTCACTACAAACAAATGAGTCATTTATTTCACACATACCACACAAACTTTAACGCCAGCAGTTAAATAAGAGTTTTGACACGTGTCTATAAATGGGTGAAAGGCTCTAATTCTCTCCATTTACGTTTCTTGGTGTTACCAATTGCTGAATTTCAAGCAAGCAAGTAGTGCAAACCAACTTTTAAATTTCTCTCTGCAATATTTTGGTAACTCTATCTTATTAATCTAAGATTATGGCAAGATTATCTTTATCGGTACTAGGACTGAGGAATGAACTCCAATAGAACCAAAATCTTTTGCATATTTGACTGAATGGTCCATTCGGTGACCATTTACAGTATTTCGCAGTTTTCAATACTGACAAATAACTCGAGAGATGTGATAACACAGTTTAGGTTTATTATCAGCTATGTGATGTATCAAGTAAGGAGTTAAAAGTTAATGTATAACGATATTCAGTACATTTTAAAGGTGGTGCTCCAACACTGCTGCCAATATGAACGGTTTGCACGTTGCACCAAACGAGACTCAAACATGTAAGTATTCAATTTAGTCTGTCACGTCTTTGCCTCTATTCAAAATTTCACAAGCCGAGTATTGTTGATAGTTTTGCATTGCCACAATTCATTGTCAAGGGATGATTCTCAAAGTTTGAGTAGGTACTGGGTTGTTCAGATAGTGACGTTCTAGTTTCTTTACGTGAGTTTTATTAATTTGATTCTTGAGAGTAGTTTATCATTATCGGATGCTACGGAATCATAGGCAATCACTACTTATTGAATTGTTTATTCTTCTTACATTTACAAAGAAGGGGTTTTATAAGACCACATTAAACCACATTTAAACATTTTTTAAAGAAAATCGACCTAAATAATGTTTTATATTGTATTATACCACAATTTTGACTTTCGTAACAGAATCTAATCTTTTATTTATTTTTGATATATGTGACCTTGTTATCTTCTCTGTATTGTTCGCTTCTTGGGGTTTCCGTCTTTTGTAAACTCAAATTCCCCGCCGCCCCGTTAGTTACGTTCGGAAAATTAACACCTTTTCTCGAAAAGTGGTAGGTCACCTCTTTCTTTTTGATCATTGTTTAGTTGGACATGATTGATCATAACCTAAATACCGCACTAACAAAGTTCCGATCTATAATAGCTACATTGCTATATTTGTCAACATAAGATAAAATGTTATAAAATAATTATTTTTAGGTGTAGGGGAGCAATTTTTACAAATGAAATATGGCATGGTTACCATTTATTACCATTCAATATATTACCTACTTTACTGAGAGTGGATATAAATTATAAAATTGCTCTATTTTCACGGTGAACTTTTAATTTTCTCTTCTTGTTCCAGTAGCGGACGTAATATTCATTTTATTTTTTCTCTTAATTCATCCTAAAAATCTTTTAATATTGTTGGAAAATTTTATATTACTTCTACAGGGTGGTTGAGACTAAACGTTACTAACTTCACTCTGCTGCCATTTGTGTAGTTTTCATTTTCGCGCGTCATTTTTGACAGATTGAAGTTTGGTTAATTGTTTACATGTGGTCAAAAAGAATTGTTCTAAATTAATACTTTCATAAAAAATCGCAATGAAATTCAAACGTAATAGTGTAATTGCAATAGTTCGTCAGCTCCAGCATTTGAATGTGAATAAAATGTTTGTGTATCAAACCATAACTCGATACAACGAAACTGGTAGTATCGCTAAACGCACCAGAGGCGGTTCTAAAAAGACAACAACATCAAAAGAAATGATTCGAAAAGTGAAGAAACAAATCCAACGAAATCCTCGTCAAAGTGCTAATCAATTACGATACAGCATTCAAACTATATTGAAAAATGAACTACACTTAAAGCCCTACAAGTTACAAAAAGTTCAAAATCTTACAGGGGCACAAAAAAAAGTTAGGCTTGAAAGAACACGAGCATTGAAGGCCTTGGCCGAACGTGATGAGATTCCAGTATGTGAATAAACAAAATGATCGTGTTTGGTTAGAGCACAAGTCCAACAATAATTTGGATGCAAGAGTTGCCATGCGCAAGCAATCACCAGGTTCTGTTATGGTTTGGGCTGCAGTGACTGCAGATGGACGCACTCCTCTGGTTTTCATCGAACAGGGAGTCAAGGTAAACCAAGAGGTGTACCGCCAAAAGATCTTTAACGATGCTTTGCTACCTTGGGCACTTTGGTACCAACTGTTGGACATTCCAACAGGACTCGGCACCGTCACATAAAGCTCAAGCGACACAGCAATTTTACAAAATTGCGTTTTGCGGCTGATTTTGTCGAAAGAATAGCCACCATATTCACCGGACTTGAATCCCATCAATTTCTTCATATGGTCCATTTTGGAGAGTAAGGTGTCCACTAAAAAATACAAAAGTATTGATGCATTGAAGTCAGCTCTTGTTCGAGAATGGAATAAAATTCCGCAAGCCCACGTTCGGTCAGCATGCAATGCTTTCTATGGAAGACTGATTCAAATAATCAGAGCCAAAGGAGGTCATATCGAGCAGTAACATGTTTTTTTATAAATGTAATTTGTTTTAACATATTCCACAAAATTTCAATAAAAAAATAATCAAAATTTAAAAATTTACAGCGTTTTCATTTGATAACACTTGGTCTCAGCGACCCTGTATAAGTTAAGTTAAGAATTTGTTGTCTTACGGATGGTGGTTTACATCATACTTATCTCATATCTCTCAAATTGTATTGTAGCCTTTGCCATGAAAAAATGCGAAACTTTTTAATGTTGGAATACTAAAAATGTATTTTTTGTAACACATTATTCAATATTACCGTAAATTTCAATAATATAAAACACTCGAGCAACAGAAAAAATCAGTCAAACACTAACGTGTTCGATCATTGACTGACTCAATTCTTTAGATGTATTTGATAATAATCGTACACAGCGAACAAACGTTGGCAACAGATAGAACAGAGATTACCACTGAACCTACGTTGGGGTACTATAAGTTTCGGAAATGGTAAAATTTGGATAATCCGACAGGTGACTGATATATAGTTTATCTTCCGCTATAGAACTGCTTAACTATTTTAATTTAGGTATTTTATCTTAATTGTTTTCAAAAAAGTTGTTAAGCGGTATTAAATTCTTACACGTACCATTAAGAGTGACACCCAAATTTTATTTTTATTAACTGTTTTGTACATAAATATTACTAGTTATCAATACAATACAACATAGTCCGGACTATATGATCTTGACAACCCTTTGGTTTATAAACCCGAGCCAGCTGAAATTGTTGACCATCTAAATTTCAGTGAAAGGTTGCTTTTGCAAATTCTTATATCCATATTTTTGTTGATTAATGTTACTTTAATAATTTCATTTTAGTCTTGTTTTTGGAAGCCGCCCTTTCATTCGTCTTACATCGCCACAATTCTATATAATTTTGAATTTATTTTTTTTGAAATTTAATAATTTTAAATTTGAATTTTCTGGGTAACAAGTAACCATATATTTGTAAACAAAATTATCATTTTTCACACGTTACAAAATTTTGCTCTTTCTCTAGATAGACAAACTGAAGCTTGCGATGACTGACTTACGATTACCATATTTAAAGAAAGAACTTTATGACTTGGTACGTGTTTTTATTAATTCTAACCATAGCGTAACAAACCTACTTAGGTACTCATTTTAGGTTTTTTTTTCAGAGGAACACTTTTATTACCAAATTCTTCACGAACACGTTGAATTAAGCACCGAAAGATTTTATACATTAAATGCAAAGACTGTTGCAACGGTAAGTTAAATATATTGATATATGGACTTTGTATACGTGTTATTTTTTAGCATGTTGGACTATTTTTCACTCTAGTAACAGCAACTCTTAATATGCGATCAATTGCTAATAAATAAATTTATATATCATGTCTTAATCACTGTATGTAATTTTTTCTTGTGTTAGCATAAACAATTTGGGTGATACATTTTTTTCAAAAATTCATAAATTAAAGTTAGTGGGTATCTATGAAAACTGTTAAATAAAATAATAACTTGGATGACATTTTTCGAGAAATTAGTCTTAGAAATTCAAAAATCATTTTCCCGCTTAAAACAAATTTATGACGTGTGACGTCACTAGTCGCCGTCCTGATGTTTGTGTGATTACGTACCTACACCTATCAAAATCTTTGTTTGTGTATCACAAGACCATGCAATTACCAGGACGTCATTTACATTTTGAAAAAGAGTTCGGTGGGTTTTCAATAAATTTAAAATGTCTCAATCCAAAAAATACCATCCTCAGAATAAGTGGTGTTTTATACCAGGTTGTATTAACATAAGCATACGTACCTACACCTAATAAAAACTTTGTTGGCGTACCACAAGACCATGAACTTAAATCTAAGTGGTTTAAGGCAGTAAGAAGAGATATGTCCTAGTTTCCTGCTTTAAGCATTTTAATGTAAGTTTTTTTCATGAACAATTATTAACAATGAATCTAGTTTTCTGTTCAAATATATTTTTTTTGCAGTTTGAACAGGATATGGAAAATTATATGAGATACAGAATGATAAAAGAAAACATTCTCTTAAAGCCAGGGGTTTTTAATTCTCAGAAAGTTAGAAAACGAACTGCTAGTGTACTATATATCACAGGTTGTTACCTAGAAAACCTCAAAAAGGAACTGAGTGAAGAAGTTTTTTTCTGCAACTGTAGTTGATAGTCAATTGGAAGAGATTAATTATTTGATTAGAAAAACAATCTGGCGTGCATATTTCTAAATATGAGTTTTGACGTCACAACCATTGGTCTTTTTTTGCTTTTTTTAAGCAATGGAAAACACCTAATTTAACTTATAATTTTTATTGATTAATAATACTTTTAGTGACAAAAGGTTGAAGCTGTTTGAAACTCATGGAAGTACTGTTTGTATTAAAAAATACATAATATACAGGGTGTAGATAAATAAAAAAAATAGAAGTGGTGGGGATTTCGAGTCTAAAAATAATGTGGGTGTTTCATATAAAAACTAATCATAATGAGCAATCCCTGCAGTTACAAACCTCTTTAAGATTGACCCACTTATTTTGCTATTTTTGTTGTCTTTATTGGAATTTCTTAGAAAAAGTAAGAAAATACCGTTTAAAAATTGTATACTCCATTATATAGTTAATGAGGTATGCGCGAAAAAAATTTTTGTATTGTTTATTTCTCTGTGATAAAGTGCTGTAAAAAATATATACAGTAAAACCTCTAAATAGCGGTCACTAAAATTTGCTGCAAAACTGACCAGTATATGGAGGTGACCGTTATTGGGAGAAAAAAATTATTTTTATGCGTTGTTTATTAAAATCTTTTAAGTATGGAACATAATACGGTTTGCTATAGAGTACTATATATCTGCATTAAAAAATAACTATAAATGTTCTGATGCAATATAATAATGGAAGAGATACATATTGAATACATAATAGATACATTTATATAATATATACCTATTTTCTAATTACTCGTTATACCAATTACAATAATTAATTACATACATATACATACCATTAAATTACACTTTTGTGAAATATTTTGTATTGAGGTTTGTTTTACATTTTAAGTTTAGTTTGTAAAACAGAAGATTCCATTTTGATAAAATTTGAAGTACTTCTACCGCTAGCTCACTTATCATTAGAAAATAGAAAACATCTCTTAGTTTTTCACACACTTCACCCATATCTTTAATGTTTGACGTAAAACTTTGAATTCTCCTGCACCACTTTCATTGTTCGAATCACAGCCTTCACTATAGTCTAATTCACTGATTATATATCTTGAATACTTAAATTGGGGCTTTCGGTCAAAATATCACAATCAATAGATGCATAATTTTCAAGGCTTACACGTTGATTACCTTCTAGTAATACAAAAAAAAGCTGAGCTAGTGGAATTTTGTCTTCTTTATGAAATCTTCTTGCAGGACCTTTTCCGAAAATCTGCTTTCGCAAAACATTTAGCAATTGTAATAGGCGGAACGTTTCTCCAGGCTACTGATATCCAAACTAAAGCACTGATTAAATTGATACTTTTTCTGCATCTTTAAAAGGGTGTTCGGTATTTGTGAATGTTAGCAGCCTTTTGATTAAAAACTTCCTGTAGGCCATCTTAAAGTTTTGGATAATTCCTAGATCCAGTGGCTGGCAATGGGATGTAGTGTTTAGGGGTAGAAAATCAATGTTCACAGTTTTAAGAGTCACTTTGGGATGAGACGTGGCATTATCCAGAAATAATAAGACTTTTCTATTTTCTTTGTTCATTTTTTCATCAAATTTTTTGTCCAGGAAGTCATAATCTCTACCGTCAACCAAGCTTTTTTTTAGATACCCATTTAAAGCATCTTGGGTGATTACTTTTTCCAATGATTAACGGATTTTTCTTATCACTTTCCATATTCGTACAAAATAAAATTGTCAATCTTTGTTTTGCAGTTTTTTTACCACTACATTTATCGTTTTTAAAGAGAACCTTTTGTTTGGCATCGCAAGGTAAAAAAGTCCGGTCTCGTCAGCATTGTACACATTTTTGGGCGAATACTCCTTCAATATTACTAACAACTTTGTTTTCCAAGCTTCAACAATGTCCAGGTTAATATCAGCTGACTTCCCGCAAATTGTTTTAAAGGTTATGTTATGTCTTTGACAAAATTTTTCAAGCCACCCATTTGAAGCTTTAAAATCCGTCATTTTTAAATTTTCCGCAACTTCCAATGCTTTCTCTTTTATTAAAGGTCCAAACATAGGGATATTTTATTCCTAGCTTTACAAAACCAATTGTAAACTACTCGGTCAATATTGGAATCTTCTTTAAATAGCTTTTTTAAGTTACATTTGTTTTTAAAATATCGTTAACTTGTGATCTTTCAACATTAAATTTTTCAGCCAACTTTCTAGCACTGGTATTGAACTTTTACTTTCCACAATTATATCAATTTTCTCTTTAAGAGACAAACGTTTTCTTTTTAATGACATTGTAATTTTTCTGTACGTTATATGTAACAGCACTGTTGAACATACTAACTCAAACTATGTACGCAAAATACGATTTTTGGGGTGAGCTTAATAAGCCTTTTAATTGCACTTTCTCTGTAATGACAGTCTATTGTAAATCAAACAAATCCTTTAAATCCGTTCTTAAATACCAGTAATTACTTAAGCCTCACAAAATGAAACAATTATATATTATGCACAACTTGAACGTTAAGCTGTTGTCTACTAATGACTTTACTTAAGAATGTCCGGAAATAGAAGGTAGAATTACATGTATTTTTTAAGGAAGTTTACAAATAAGTGGCCGTGGATACTTCCGTATAATTGGTTTTTGACTTGGAAAACTTGGCCGGTTTTAGAAGTGGTTGCTTTTAAGAAGTGGTTAAAATAGAGATTTTACTGTGTTCTCGTATAATGAACGTCCTGTGAGTGTCGACGTGAGTACCGAAAACACATTCAAAATAAAATTGGGATTAAAAATAAAACAAAATAAGAAACGTATTAATAAAGAAAGTTAGTGATTAACAGAAAGGAGTAGTTTTTCTTTATAAACAAAATAGGCAAAAAATAAAGAGTACGGTTATAAAGTGAAAATAGGATAGAAAATTATAAAACTGTAGAAAAACAAGTAAGGCTTTTATCAAACTCCGGTGTTACCAAATTATTCAGGTCAGAGGTCAACGAGTGCGGTCAATATCTTATCGGCGGTGCTACAGATTTAAATATAATAATTCAATAACTGAAAATTAATATTCACAAATTAAATTAAACACGAAGCAATAAGCAAATATCAAATCTGTTGAAATAAGAATACAATTTCAAATAAAAACACAATCACACAAATTTTCTTAGAAAGAATAAGTTAACACAGTACAGGCGAGACTAACAGGTAGAGACATCCCACCCGAAGGGCCGATCTGTGGAATATCTCTGACAACTATTAAAAACTAAATATCACAAACACACAATAGGGATAATAGTACAGGATTAATAGCAGAATTTATAAGTAATATGAAACGGGTAGAAAATGAAAACCAAGTAGAAAAAAGACTGAACAAAATTATTTAGAAGAACAAGAAAATAATAGATCCCCCTAAAGAGGGAGAAAATTCAAAAATCAGAAGGAAAGGAACGAGAACTAGACATAGAAAATCTGGAAAAGCTATTACCAGCAGAACGAAGCAAGCGATAACTAACATTAATGAACAACTTAAAAAATATGGCGAAAAACTAAACTACTACTGAAAGAATAAACAGTAAAAAAAGAACTAGAATGGAAATGAAAAGACAGAACTAAGTAAGGAAATCAAAAACAATTAAAAGAAAACTTTAAAGTCACGAGAGAAAAGAAAAAATGATATAATAATAAGAGACTTCAACATAAAAATTCAAAGCAAGCAGTAAAGAAATTTATATAATCTGAAATATAAGTTGAAGTAGCAATCAAAGAAGCATACAAATAGGTAAAAAGAAATGTTAACAACAAAGTTAAGTTTGAAGATTTTGAACAAAAAATAGAGATGCTAATAAAAGAATAGGCTGGGAACTCAAAAATATACATAGACTCAGATTTGACAAACGAGAAACAAAAGTATAAGCAGAGATTAGAAAAGTAGCAAAGGAGGAAAAAGAGTAGAGGTAAAAAGAACAAAAATATGATACAAAAAATAGAAATCGACGGAATCATCTATGAATAAAGTGAGAGGAAGGGAGGAAGTCTAGAACCACCCTTAGACCTTTATCGGCAACGTGTGTTACAAGCATTAAAGCTATCGCTTAGATAGAGCTTTGCACTTTAACCCACACATGCCGTTACAGTTAACTGTTGGCATTGTTCTTAGTTCAAACTAACAATACTAGTAACATATGATCTCAATAAAGACAACAACGCAGAGAAGTAAGACAAATTCTGGAAAAACTTAACATCACTTACAAAAGAAAGTAACGCCACAGTAATTATATTAGGTGACTTTATTAGTAGAGTGGAGAAGAAAGATCAGTTAACAACAAATATTCTAGGCAAATATGGAGAAGAAGTAAAAACAGCAACGGCAGAAGAATAATTAACTTTGTAGAAAAAACCAATATATTGTAGCAAATTCGTTGTACGAACATAAACAAAATTTACTAGGAGTTAGAAAAAGGGGAGAAAATCTATAATCAACTATGTACAAATAAGGAAAGAAGAAAGAAAAATGATAAAGGATGTCAGAGTGAGAAGAGGCTCAGAAGTACTAAGTAAAATTAAAATAAAAATACGAGTGGAAGCCGCAACAAAGATAGAAACGATTCAGAAAGAAATGACATATGAAACAGTAAAAACATATAAACTAATGGATAAAGCGATAAAGGTACCGAAAAGCTGTCATCAGGGAAAAGTACAAAACATACAAGAAAATTTTATACACGAACAACTAGAAAACAAGTGGGAATTATTTGGGAGAATGCAACAACAAATAGCAAAGACAGTGGACGGAGTGGCAATAATGAACAGTAGAGAAAAGCTAACGGATGGTAAAAGTGAAGATATAGGATGGGAAGTAAAAATAAGAAAGCGAGATGGCTGTATTACCTAAACAAGAAATTACAAAAAACATATCAACAATACAAAGATCAATGAAAGAAAGTTAAAATCTAATAAAAGGCAGCCAAAGAAACAAAAACAAAACACAAGAGAAAATGAAGAAATATTAGTAAAAGAATGCAACAAACCACTAGATGAAGAACCTACACGAGAAGAATTGCAGAAAGTTATAAAAACTATAAAAATGGAAAAGCACTAGGGCATTATGGGATAGAAAAAGCACAAAATTATTCCTAGAAATATGTAAGGAAGATACCAAATGTGTGAGAGGTGGGAAAATAATACCAATATACAAAAAGCCATTGACTTAGCTGCCAAAACTATCGTGGAATACCTTACTTGGCATAGCATGCAAAGTATTTGAAAGGATCTTAGAGCAAAAATACGAAAAAAAGTAGAAAACAATTGTCAGACTTACAAATCAAATTGTGTAAGAGACATAGTGTGCAAGACCACATATTTAGCCTAAAAGACATAATAGAAAGAACAATTAAACAAAATAGACAAGCATACCTTGCATTCATTGACTAAGAAAAGCTTTTGATAGAGTACCAAGGGACAAGGTTTGGAGTAGCTAGACAAGTAGAGTTGTAGGAAAAGCCACTAAAGCTGTATAAAAACTGTAGGGACTACGTAAGAACAAAGCAATCTGAAATAAAAGAATTCTCCATAACCAACGGACTCCGACAGGGAGGAGTACTAAGCCCTTTATTAATTATAGTACTAATGGACGATATTATAAAAATCTGCAAAGAGAAAGTCACAAAATTGTGCATAGAATTCAAAAACTTAAAAAGGGTAAACATTACTGAATGTGCGAACGCAGTTGATGTGGTGATATTTGCTCCAAAAAGAAGACGATCTTCATAGAAACGTAGTATGAAAGAAAAGTTTGTAGGAATACAATTTCAAAAATAAATATACACAAAATCAAAGTCATAGTAATTGCAAAAACACAAATACAGACAAATATAAAAATAGGAAACAATACAATAGAACAAGTTTTATCAAGTAAATCGTATAAATTATGTAGGTTAGAATTTTACTCAAATTTATCTTGTAGGCGGCTGTCATGTTAATATTTTTATTAGAAGTTTTAGTAACTTTTGCCGGTTAAGGCCAAGAAAAGGGTGTTACTGGCCGTTTTGAGTAATGCAAAGTCAGTGATTATGGACGGAGAACCGAAAAAATATTTATTTAATACTTTTTGGTAAAAGAAATGTTATCTCGTCTTTGTAAATATTTTTATTCAAGAAAAAAATTAAAAACCGTTTTTAGGCAATTTTATTAATTAAATGTAACTAAGCAGGGTTGCTCATATAATTTTGTTTTGTTACCAAATTTACAAATTATTTTGCAAGTCAGTTTTAATTTTTTAATGTTCATAATTATTTACAATACTATAGGATTGTTAATGAAGTATAAAAATTATATCATGTTATACATACTTATATAATAATACGGTTTCGTTACCACACTGTACAGGTTTATACTGATCTTCTGTGGCACCATATATAACACTTACATCACAATACAATATTTAAAATGTACCATACGATTAAATAAATAACATATGATTCGTCCCAAGATTTAATTTTTACTTTTGTATATAATGTTGATATGGTATCAACAATATAAATCTCACTAATTCTTTTGCAATATAGAAATTATTAAGTTTTTAACTTAATTTAACCGAAAACGTCCCGAATAATTCAAACATAATCTTCCGTGTAATAAAATTTTAAAACCCGCTGCTAATGTTGGACTCTATGTTATCTTAGGTACCAAACATATGCTAATCGTAAAATTGTTTGTTGATTGACGATGCTTTGAAAGCATTATCTAAACTGTCACGTTTTTCGGTGTTTACACTTAATTTAAAACTATATCAATCATTAATGCTACAATCATAATTACTATTGCATACATTGTAAATGTTTTGGCATAAACGTTTGAAATTGAATTTGTACCAATCCTAAATTATCTCCATTAAACAAAGAATAATGCAATTTAACAAAAGTGTCGACGAGACGTGGGACTTATCTTCAAGACAATTTCTATACAAAGCACGTAATGTAAGCAGATAACACTGCGTAATAAAGCCATTCTTTAAATACGGACAAAACTCTAACATATTAAGCAAATATTTCACAACTGTTCTACAAGTAGAATAAAATAATAATTATCGTAACATTTGATGGGTTAATGTCTACCTAAGGATGCTTAAAAGAACAATTAAATAATGATAATAATTATTATAATAATATCTTCTGTAGCCTCGAAGCTTAGAATACATCAACAGTATTTACCGCTTGTCGTAAAAGACGAGTAAAGGAGAAAAATTTTGCTAACCTACTTATCTGTAATCCTTCCCAATCTCGGTAATTTAAAGTTTAGCATTGTGCTCATAAATGCATGGGGTTACTCCTACCCTTGGTACAATAATGGAGTTTGGTTGGCTAGAAAGCTATTAATCTACGGCACTTAGCGACTTTTTCATTA
Organism: Abscondita cerata; assembly: GCA_030710515.1. Classification (NCBI taxonomy): domain Eukaryota; kingdom Metazoa; phylum Arthropoda; class Insecta; order Coleoptera; family Lampyridae; genus Abscondita; species Abscondita cerata. The sequence continues at coordinate 270,213 of JALBCR010004437.1, forward strand.
CATAGATCTTTGTGGAGCAATACTTTTAATTTAAGGATTTTTGCTGTGTACTATCAAGAAGACACGTTTAGAATTAAAAACTAAGGGGTTATAGAGACCAGAAAAATTAACAAAAGGTGAATGTGGCTAAATGCAATACTATAAGCTGTTTCCCAAAATCAAAACTGGTTAGGGTACCAATACGTGTTTTACTTTTTAAGAATAGTTTGTTACAAAATTATTGTTTAGGGAAACTGATAATGGGGTCTATATTATATGCATGCAGAAGGTAAAATCTAGCGCCTCAACAACTGTATTTCTTTCAATGGTGTAAGATTGCAAAATTTCTCCTTACGTATGAATTCGATATTTATATATTTTAAAAAACGTTGACGGACGTATGTTGGACGAACTCATTTAGGTATGTCTTCGTTAGTTTCTTATAACATGTTTTGGGAGAACCGTTAATTCAACAACGTTCGTAAACATTAATTTTGAAATATTTTCTACCACAGAATTTCTCCTTTGAAGAGTTGAAATTTTTATCTACTATCGAATTATGTACGCTTTATAAACGTCAACATCAACATTAGTAATTGTAGTTACATTAAAATTTGAGTGGAGTATCTGCCATATCGACCTTTAACTCGGTATCTTTTCGTCACCGATAACCTGAGTTTCCGCTCTAGGGAGGCTGTACGATATCACACAGAACACTCGTCCAGTTTTATATGGTGATGTGACCGTTCTTAAGTACAGATATATTTTAGACTTTCGTAATTACTTCACCTTCTTTAGGAGGAGCAATTAAACACAAAACAAGGGTGTGATTTTGGCTTTGTTTCCTACTCCAAGTGCGTACTTCCTTTGGCCACTTTTATTGTAAAATAAAAACACACATCAGTACATGCCCCTCCTAAAAGAAAGTAAAGTAATTACAAAATGTAACAGTTCTTGTAAAGCTGTCACTACATACGTCAGATAAGTTTTGCTTCAAGTATTTGTATTTATTAATTGTACGGTAAAATTGCCGTATGCAAGATGCATTTTGTGCATATATGGATTGTTATTTAAATTACAACTTACATTTTCAACATTGTAATTTCTTTTTTTGTAGTACTAATGTAAACCTTTGGTGTATGCATAATGCGCGCCTTATTAAGGTAAAATTCAAGTAATTTAGCTCTTGTGTCGAACTCTTAAATATACTCGTAGCGTCTATTTCAATTTACATTTTGTATTATCAGACTGTAGGTCTCTTATTATTTTAGAATTATTGGTGTCTCGCTTTACTTTCACAAATCTTGTTTTGAATAAATTCTCCAGTTCTTCTTCTACAAGTTTATTTGTTTTACTTTTTTTAAGTATTACTGCTTAAGGGTAATTACTAGAATCCTGCGCTCATTGTCACTTTAGAAGCCTTCAACCACGTTTTTATTTCCTTCCTGGGGCATCGTAAAAATTATTTATTAATTGAAGATGTTTGAAGCATTATCTAAACTGCCACGTTTTTCAATATTTACAATTAACTTAAAACCACATCAGCCATTCATGTTATATCTTAATAATTACTATTATAAAATACGCCGCATACATTTCGATTTTTTTGCGTAAACGCTTTGAATTTATCTTATAGTAATAATCATTTGTAACTCTAATTTACAAAACTCAGAAGCGTTTGTCCTTTTCTTAATATGTTTATTGACTTAAAAAACTAATTTTAAATTAACTCCATTAAACAAAGAAGAATGCAATTCAACAAAGAGTGTTGACGCGACGTAAGACCCACTAAAATTAAAGTTAAAATGAATTAGGAGATTTAATTTAAATTATAGTCATTATCAAACACAAGAAAATTAGTTTGCACAGCTCATAATTCGCTGAACGAAGACTGATATGTTGGTGGTAAAATTAAAGACATTTTTGTCGAAACGGTTTAAACATTCTAATGTAATCGTTGGTGTTTGTGTCTAGTAAAGAAAGTTTCCGGTGAAATTGCCACTATATCAATACTATCTTTGTGATCAAATCTTCTCTATGTTTGTAGTAAAAAATTACTAAACTGAAACAATTAGGAAAAAAATAATTAAAAGTTCGATCAATAAGTGTTATCACGTGTTAACGTAACACGTCTGAAAATGCATTTACATTAAAGCAACTTTTCTCGACAGATGAGTTAGCAGTTACATAAGTCGATCCTTCGATATATTACAGCTCCATTCAGGATGTAGGCAAAAATAACAATCTTAGAATAACCTGCTGTAAGTTTGCAAAAGGTTGTACAATAGTAAACAAACACTGAAAATCACTCAACAGCTTATTTGGTTCTATTTGGGACTCTTCAGGAGTTAGAGAGAACTCAAGTGTAAGTTTACTATTCTTCAAATGCATCATATATATTCATTGCACATCATATACGATCAATAAGTGTATCTTTGTCAGTGTGTATATTAATTCAAATTGTGTACATACAAAAATCTGTCATAAAATATTCATTACTGTCATTCATCATTTTGATTTAGGGATAGCTGACTTTCCATAAAGAAATGTAGGTGTTGCTACCTCCTGGCACATGGTCATGTACTTACGTCTATCAGTTTGACAAATTGCTCTTCTAACATTGTTCAATGATTTACTTATACATAATTTTTATCGAACATTAATTCTTACAAAACTCAGTTTTTATTAGTTATGAAATTTGATTGTCAACTACTTTAATAGTTTTTGTAGGAAAGATCTTAACTATATAAATTCAGGCACAACTGCTGCTATTTTAAAATTGAAACTATTTACTGGTTTCTGAAGAAATGTCGAATAATTAAACAAAGATAAAGACTTGAGTGAGGTTGATATTACATTTTACTCACGGAACATTCTCAGTGAAGCTATTATCTAATGTCATAATTCTAACACAAATTAATAATAACTGAATTTGAAAACTAAACAAGAAGAGAGACAAATAATACGTCTACTTTAATAACTTAGAAACGCATTATGTATTAAATATTTAAAATCTGTAACTAAGTACGTTCTTGCATGTTTATTTAAATAAATATATACATTACATTATTATTTTCTAAAAATAGTTAGACAATGTCTGACGGGGCATTGTCGTGTAGCATTAATAACAATAACTTAAATAGTAAAGCCTCTTTGTCGCACACGAGGTATCATAGCACCATTTAAAAATCACAATAAATCGCATATAAAAATCGTAAGCCTTACAACATTGCGAAGTCGTCGTGAATTAAGAATTCATTTATAATTATGCATAAATATTGCAACGTCAAAACCTAAGTTGCATAACGCATAAGCACAACGCCTTAATGGTTACGGTAACACTGTAGATAGTTACATAAGCGTACAACACAATTAGACATCGTATGCATGCCTAGATTACGCTATTACGTTACCTGACGGTTAATGTATCTTAACAATTGCTAATGAACAAGTCTAGATGTATTTATTTTAATTAAAATTATACCCTGTTTCAGGACTAAATCCTGGAGTTTTTCCACCTTGACCGCCTGGAGCAGGGAAACCACCTGGACCGCCTCAGGAAAAGCGCCAACACCACACAGGGGCAGGAAAACCTCAGGTCCGCCTTTAGGATAACCGCCTGGACCACCTGGAGCAGGAAAACCTCCTGGGCCTCCTGGAGCCGGAAAACCAAGTGATCCACCTTTAGGATAACCTCCCTGGACCACCTTGACCAGGAAATCCATGGGACCATCCTCTTACAACTTCACCTTCTTTGTTCTAAAGATCTCAGTTAGGAATCACTTTGGTGCAACGCTGACCTTCTTCTTCGCTTCTAATAATCCCATTTTCAGTTTCATAGCTGAAATCAGCTGTTGTACTTTTATAAATAGAAGTTACGTATTGCTCTACCTGTGTTGGTAACTACCATCGCCAGCATTAGGGGTGTTATCGTAACGAAGGATTGGGGCACCAACATCGGGACCTCCTTGGCTAGGTCCAAAACCAGGTTGACCACCTCGGTTAGGTCCGAATCCAGGCTGACCTCCTTGGTTTGGTCCAAAACCAGGTTGACCACCAGGTCCGCTTGGTCCCCCGGGTCCGCCTGGTCCCCTGGACCTCTAGGTGGTCCATAAAGAGAACTTGGACCGCTTGGTGCTCCATTAAAACCTGGACCGCTTGGTTTCCCACCTGTTATAAACATTAATTTCAAATTGTATATAAAGGAAGTCATTTCAGATGATCTGAATAAAGAGATTAAGTATAATGAAATAGCTTTTGTAATAATAATTACATGCCTCTAAGGTAATCGTTAAGTAACCATTAGATACAAATGCACATATGATAAAATCGAAAATTACGCATAGTTAGATAAGCTTTACACAAAAATTGAATGTTCTGTGATGATTTACGAGTATTACCTTAACGTTATTGTACGAGCTAAATGTATTACACACTATGTGTATCATGAAAGTGATAATTATTGTTACAAGTGCATATTAGTTGTAAAGTATACAATAACAAAAGCTCAACTATTTTCTAAATTCAGTAAATTCCACATTTAACCTATCACGTTCGACTATTGATTTACTTTCCGATCTCTTTCAACCGATTGCACACACAGTTTATGCTTACGAAACCTGGAGTACCGCCTGGACCGCCAGGTCTTGGGCCAAAGGTGTTTGTAATCCAGGACCACCTCCCGATTTATCAGCATTTGGTGGTGGCAAATAGGTATTGTCTAAAGCATTTTGTACTTTTAACTTACTAGCACAGCCAACACTAACTGAAAACAAATTGCAGTGTCTGATGATTTAGCTTAATGTTTGAAATGTAAAGTCGTGCATTTGTTTGTCAAGTTCATGACAACGTTAGTAAATAATTTCGATTACACCGGGATTATGTAACTCATTTTCATTTGTAGTATTACGTATTGATTGGTTTTAAACGGCGAGTGACAGATTATCACCGCAAGCATATTAAATTCATTGATACTTTAAAAAATTCGATGAATCTGTTAGTTACGTATTTTGTGCGTGTCGGAAGTACATATTCGAAAAACAAATTTTTAGTCGTATTTAGTGAATAAAATTGTTAGCTACTTTGCAGCAAAATCTTAATGTCACAAAAACGTTACCATCTTATCTAATGAATGAATTTACTTTCAATGGCGATCTTACGCTAAAATACACTACTCGCCAATTCCAGTTTAATAACCGCTCGCAAAGCTCAAAGTCAAGTTTATCGTCTGAATTGAAATTGAAAATGCTTTAATCAAAGATATGAAGTCGAATGAAAGAAATGAAAAAAGGGAACTGGTGATAAAAGAAAATCTGTAAGTATCATATAGAAAAGCTGCATCTCTTGTGCAATAAGTTACATAAACTATAGTTGCAAGACGTAGTGACTCGATATGGTAATTCATAAAAAAAAATCACAACATTCTCTACAAAATAATTTGTAATTTGTGTAATATAAATCCAATTCAGTAATTTAAAAACATTCTTAAACATTTAATTAAAATGTACTGTGGTGCAATTAATGAAAGTAGTAATCGTTTATAAATGCACAAGTACGTAGATATACTCACCGACTTCATGATGATTTTTTCTTTAATCACAAATTGTTTAAAAGAATATTAAAGACTGTATTGAATCTTTTTTAAAGATGATCCCCTTTATATACTATATAATCGGGCATGAGTTACAACCCCACTTTAGCAATAATCAGAACAGTGAGCGAAACGAGATCATCTTCTTTTGTGAAAATAAAGGGATGCAAATATTAAGGTCCTGCAAACTTGCGTGCTATACCATCCTTTCACACATCATCTTGATCAGTATCGATTCCCCATTCTTTCGTTCACATTGCAAATCGTTTATTTTAATTGCTGTTACATTACATGAACAAACTGTTATTCATTTTAAATTACAAGTCGCTGCAGATGCACCTTCTGATTTAATTTGTCATTAAGTAATATGCGCGATATAACAAAGAGATATAACAGAGTTGGGTGTTTGTGCAAACGGTATTAAATCTATTTATAAAGAAAGGACTGCACCCATTAAGATCAAGTTGTATATATTTCCAATTTTTAATTTATTAAAAATTATTTTTCTCAACCATTTGAATACTAACCACGATCAAAACGAATTTACGCAAAAAAATTAAAGGAATAGTTTTTAATGTAGGGAGACTTTAATGATAAATTAGAACACAAACTTGTACGGATGTAATCAAAAGTACTGAAACAGATAATTATAAAACAAAGGTAAATTAAGTTGTTTTAATAAAAAAATAACATTTAATAAAAACAAGTATGACTTAACAACAATTTTATTCAAGAATCACTTATTAGGAAATTACTAAGCATTCTTTATTAGTATTTAATTTGATTGAATTGCAAAATTATTAATCGTTTTGAAAGGTCGGTTTTAGTGTGCGTAAGCAACAATATCAAACAACCAATTTAAATCAGCGCTTAATTTTTTACTTTAGATATAATTTAGTGTGTAAAAACTAAAAATAAAAATATTATTTGCAACACTTTAAAGTTTTATATTAAATTTGAATATGAACTACTTTAATTATTATTTTAGTTACGTCATTTTACAAAATTCATCACCTGCAAGCTTCTGGAACCCTTCAGTTGTTGGAGTTTTACTGATATTTGTGTCAATATTTTATAGCTAGCTTCTATTTTATTGAGTTTTGTTTGTACTTCCAAACTTGATTATTCTCGAGAACTATGAGTGTTAAGTTCATCTTTAAATTGGTAAATTTAAAGAAATACAACAAAAATATCGAATGCGTTTAAAAAGTTATCGATGACATCACAATATGAGAAACGAAATGCGACAATATTAACAAAAATGTAGGTATAAACAAATAAAATTGACGTGTTTATTTATTTTATTTTACAAAATTAGTTCCAGCCTTTTTATTCATTGTTTAAAGTTAATAGTATAACTTAACATTTTCTTAAAAATATTCCATTCTGAGTGATTCATCGTTCTCTTCAAGGAAGAAATTCTATGTCTATTTACAGATCGTTTTGCAGCAGTAGTTCTAGCAAAGGGAGGGTTTAAATGGGTTTCTAATCTCTTGTTGGAATTTTAGAATCACTTATTACAGCGTTTGTCATGTACCAATATTAATCGTAATCCAATTCCAAAGCCCATATTAGTATAATTATGGTTTTGTATTTTCTAACAATAAGTGTGTAATTAGTACATCTGATTTTGTTGTTGTTTTATGCGCATTTACTCTTTTTCCTGAAAATATGCTGCATTGTTTATAATCACGACTAAAGTGTATACGACTGTCCGGTGTATAAACAAATGATAATTCAGGAAATAAAAGTAAACGAACATATATCATATTACGAAGCAAAAAGAAAGTAGTCACGCCGTCGCCAACGTTTTATATGCTAAAGTTACTGTCTACATTCAATGAAGGTCAATACCAATCATTGATAAAGGAATTAATACCATCATTGGTTGAAGCACTAAATCATGTTTTGTAGTTAAAGAACCTGTTAGATCCAGTCCGTCTATAAGTGCACGTGTTACGGATAGCGATACCCGAGTTTCTGCAACAGACGTTGAAGAGGATGTTCGGTGATTGAAAAAAGCACTGTAGTTTCTAAATATACTAAAGAACTAAACAAAAAGAAGACTTCTCCATCTCCTAGTATAACATCAATTACCTCTATAGATGAAGAGGCTGTGGAGAAAGCTAAATCGCAAGGAAAACAGAAGAAAGGTGGCTTAAAAGGAAAACCTAGAGGTTCGTGGCACGAATCTCACGGTTGTCCCAAATCAAGTGATAACGATTAGAGCTGTGATATGCATTGTGATACCTGTATTTTAGATATATTTATTTATTTATTTTTTTCGTGTAGTACTTGTTATTTTTATATTAAATGTTTTTGCATACCTACCACACATCAAAAACAAAATTCACGACATTTAACAAAGTAATACAATGGAATTGTAGAGGATGTGACCATAACTAATGTTATATAAAATGTTGTTGCAAAACACCAACCAATGTGTATATGTCTACAAGAAACTCATTTGAGTCCTAGACAACCATACTCTAGAGAGTATGCGGTAGTTAGGCTGATTGTGAAGTCAATGAACGGGCAAGCGGAGGAGTTGCTATCCTAGTAAAAATGGCGTTAGATTTTGAGAGGTAGCATTAATACTGCACTCCAAGCGGTCGCCGCTGAACTAATCCTACCAGTTAAGGTGACAGTATGTAATATATACTTACCGAACCAAAATTGGGAAATTACAGATATCCAACGAGTCGTTGGACAACTCCCGCCCCTTCATATTACTGGATCTTAACGATCATAACACGCTGTGGGGTTCTTCAAGAACCGATGATAAGAGCCGTATCTTGCAAGACTGAGCAAAGAGATGAAGTTAAAGTACTTTATAGCTGCACTCCGACACACTTAATGAGAAATCGAACAACTTCTCTGCCATTGACCTACCATGACATTGTGTTACTGGCAGCATCTTTGAAGTGGTGGGTTGAAGATGACTTACACAACAGCGACCACTTTCCAATTATCATAGAAACCGACAAGCCTAACACGGCAAGATATGTCAATTCAAGAAGGAAAACTGAAAAAGGCGGACTGGAGCAGTTTATCTGGTAAGTGCCTTTGTAAGGCCGTTCTACTACCATATGATCAGTTTCTATGGGTTTTATTTCGATGTCTCCATTCTCTTTGTTTTTCTCGAACAAAGTGGTGCCTAAATCAATATGCTTTGTTTGAGGCCGATAACCTCCATTAATACTTAAGTCCACTACACCTTGTTATCACAATACAAAGTGAGTTTTCTTTGAATTGTACAATTTCTGAAGTAAACCTTCAAGAACATTGCTTTTAGATGCAAAACTGAGGGCCATGTATTCTGCTTCTGTAGTTGAGAGGGCCACAGTCTACTGTTTTTTAGACGACCAACTGATTGCACCTCCACCATAAAGAAATATGTAGCCTGCTGTAGACTTTCGGTCATCAGAATCGCCAGCCCAATCTGAGTTACAAACCCATGTAAATGTTCAGACCTATTTCGTATGTATGGCATTGTCGTCTTATTCATCTTAACTTTGAATATATGAAAAGTTAAAAACAAATATGGCCAAAGGAATAGACTTAAGGAAGATGACGTAATTAAATGTGGAGATTGTAGTCAAAGGAAAGTTGCACCGATCCTCGTTCAGAAATAGTACAACGAGAGCAAAGAATGTTTTGAAACTTATCAATACAGATTTATGTGTGAACGCCTCGTAAGAATGTCTGCTGATAAGTGGTGCAAGATATTTCATGACTTTCACTGACGACTATATTCGTTATTCACAAGTATACTTAAAGTCAAAAACAGACTGTAAGTAAATTCCTGAGTACAAATGTTTTGTAGAAAATCTTTTAGTTGTAAAATTAAGGCAATTAGATCTGATAATGGCACCGAATACGTCAATGAATACACATTCTCAGGTCCAGCGGAATTAAACATTCAACTACTGTTCCTTATGAGTACTTTTGAAAGTTTAGTTTATATAATAGACCCTATCAAATACCTTACATCTAAAAATATAGCTGGTAGATTATTTTTTATTTTCTAATTTAATTAAGTGTGTTTTTCTGATGGCACTGGTGAATTGAGTGAGCTTGTTGAAAGTCGAACTCATGGTATGGTGTAAGGTCAGAATAATTCTTCTAAGCAGTAATTTTTTTTTTAAAGTTTGGATACTATTGATAGCAGGCTAATGAGTTCTTATGATTTTATTTCAAGATTCACTTACTTTAATGTCAACAAGTTCAAGGTTTCCTGTTATGTACTTAATGTTAAATATCTACAAAACCAGTAGATTATGGTTCTTATATTTAGATTTTTAACCGTAAAACACGTGATGCTAAATTAATTAAAACATATTGGTATGTATGCACTTTCGTATGCTTAGTTACTGAACCATTCATTTAGAACTGCTAACAGACTTCTCCACTATACTATTTGTATCAACTTTAAAGCGCTTTGTTGATCGCAAACCATTATTAAAAATCACATTTTCTTCACATAATTTGCATTTGAAGAAAGCCATGGAACGCCATGTGATTTGACAATTGCTCAATTATTCACTGTGTTTGACAGACGTCGAAGTTTTGAGACTGTGAATGCGAAATAATTACGCGCACGAAATTTTGATGTTTTGCATTTAGGAAATTATCAGTAAGAAATTGCGATTCTAAAAATTGAATAATATACAGAATTTCATTAAAAATTACTATGTTGTTACTAATTTTGAGTAGATGCGACAACACCGCCAAAATGAAAATATGTTAGAAAGATAAATTCTGTCTATTTATTGCAGTAACCAAATTTTTAGGTTGCTCCTATGCCTCGTTTTCATAAACGTCTAACATGCCATCGACTATCAATGACTCTGTATAATTACATTATCGAAAATTACTTTATTATTATTATTGTCTCCACAACCATAGATGATTGACAGAATTTGAGGGAGGGGCAACTTCCGACACATCTGTAAAGCTGCAGTTGTTAGATGTTGTCCTTTTCAAGTCTTAATTTTGTTTATGAAACAATGTCATGTTTGAATGACGCATAATAACAATATTGTAAACAGTTTTAATATGACGAGTATATGTCTATTCTATTCGAAAGATAATAAATGTATGGTATGAACAAAACTTTCGTAACTAAGACAAATGAAGATAAAGAAACGACAAGGATAATAAAAGAACTAAAAACAGAAGAGAGTGATGTTGATTATTTCTGTTAATGAAATTGTTAGTGGTGGTCAAGAAGACTACTGGTACAAAACAATGGGTTTTTATACGTTTCTTACCTTCTCTTGAATTTTGAGGAAAACTTACTTTTCACCTATAGTATTTTGTAAATAATGTCTACCGATCCATACATTGGTCCAAATTACAACCCGCCGTTTACACCGATAATTCCTGTGTATAATTCAATAGGTGGGTTTGCCATGTTAATAAAACGTATGGCATCTAAGTTGCCATGTTCTGTAAACTGGTAAAATAAAAAAATATTTTATAGGAACTTCGACTTCTGATTTCTTGTTTCTTCTCAAGCCATATCGAAACTGAAATACCAAGTTTTGCCAAATGGGAAAAGATCAACATGGAAGAATATAAAGGGGAACAAACTAGACAAAGAAAACAAAAGGGGAGAATAAGGATAGAAGAGGAAAGTAGAAAGACATTGTAGGTAATTTTAGAAGGAAAAAGAAAAGAAATATTTAAAAATAAAGAAAATAGAAAACAGGTAAAGGGAAAGAGATGAAAATAGAATGCGTAGAAGAAACAATAAGATCTTTGAAAAACTGGAAAAGCAGAAGGTGCTACACTATGTACAATCTACAGTTGAGGGAACAGAAAGGAATGAAAATATAGAGAACAGATTGATTGATATAGAAGAAAACTGAGAAGTATAATTAATTTTAATACACATTCAAACCAAATAAAATTTTCTAAGATATCAAATTGAAATATTTACCATAATTTCTGACAAGGTTTACAGGGTTTCCACGCCACAAACCGCATTGTTTAAGCCATTACCCAAAAAATTTTTGCAGAAGCGTATTATCAATTGCAAAATTTTAAAACATAAAGTTTCAATTATGTATATAAGGACAATCGGAATCCATTAACCCTTAAAGTACCATGTATATACTAGTATTCCCATTGGTAGGTAAAAATGTCCACCATGAAATAGGTGATATTTTTATTGACATTAGAGACAACAAACAAACTAAAATCAAATTCTTCTTATTCTAATCTAACATATATTTTTTTGCCTCAAAAGCAATTACTACACCTACATAAACAACTGAAACACAAACAAAACTTAAACTATGTCCCCATTTTCAGTGCAAGATGCAATATGGTGCAATTTACACCTATGTTTTCCACAAATATTTATTGCATGTACAACATGGTATTGTTGTTTTGAAATTTTTTTTATTTCTTCATTTTTTGAATGAGCTATTTTGATCAGATTGCATCTGCTTTTCCCAGTGGCTAGTATCAATCGAGTTTCGCTTACAGATCTTACATTTTTTCTGTAAAACGTACGTACGAGACAATAGTTACAGATGGATAGTTCTGATTGAGGGTGTATAAAGGTGAACATATTCGAAAATAACTTTTGCTCATCAACTTTTTTAAACTTCGGGATATGTGTTTGCATTGTTTTGTATTGCACCAACCATAGTAAGCCCAAAATTTTATATACCTCTACCGCTAATTCAATACATGTGTAGTAACGGTCTAAGTTGTAACTTTACAACACAACGAAAAAAACAGTCTGTCAAAATTCTTAACAAAATACCGTATTTTTCTGGTTTGTCTTTCATAAAGACATCGTTCTCTGAAAAAAAGATAGCATTTCATCAATGACAATATTTATTCCTGAGTAAAATAATTTAATAAAAGTGTTATTTTAAGATTAAAAAAGATCTTGTATTGGTTCCAATTTATAATGTTTACTGTCTTTCCTGCCTTTTTGCTTGTTATCAAAACGTAGTACCTTCATCAACTCCAAGAACCTCTATTTCTACTCATGGTTCCAGTATATACAGCTCTACCAAAGTATTTTTGACCATAAATCGTGACAATTCAACTTAATGTAGTTTGTTCATACCCACTTGACAAATCAAAATCCCGAAAAAAAGCCAGTAACTCATCTTTCATCTTCATTAGTTCACGTAAGCAATGTATCAAGTAACAAACATGAACAAATTTCAAAAATGAATCCTGAGTATCGAGTTTACCTTCATTACTGTTGCTCAGGTTAGAGCGTAGAATATTTTTTTATTTGACCTTCTACTAACCCCGAGAAGGATGCCTACATATACTCTACTAGTTATGCTTTTGTACTGAACTGCGGTTGTCACTACCTCTTGTTGAGAATTGCTAGCATTGCTATCTTCTTCCTTATTATATTCTCTTACGTCAGCTTATAATAATAATGTATTATCATCACCCTCACTCACATCTGATTCATGGCTCTTCACATTCCGATATATATTCAATGGGTGAGATATATTTTCCTATTTCTTGTTAAGACGAGACAAAAACTAACACTTGCGATATGACAAAAATGCAATAATATAAACCGCTAAGTACAAAGAAAGTATAAGCTACTGACAAGTTTGCTTACCATAGGTTTTAGACGTTGCCAAATTTAAATTAATGTTTCGTTTAGTAATAGTTCCTACTAAGGGTGGATATTTTTATATATTCACAGCAATGTAATTCAAAAAAAAAAATATAATTTATAATAAATCAAAGCCAATAAAATCGTCATTTTATCGAAATATCTTATTTTCAACAATAAATAATATCAAACAGAAAACCACCAAAAACTGCACCAAAGACTATGCTACGGACACGTGTTTTCAATAGCTAAGCTATCATCATCAGCGATACCCAAAATGATTGCTGATACCCGTAGGAGTCTTATTAGAATGTGGAAATTTTATACCAAAACAACTTAGGTTTTAGCTAACTATCTAACCCGGTTCTTCCTAAAATGTATTGTTTACCTAAAATACATAAACCTGGAAAAGCAATGAGTCCCACTGTTTCAGGTTAATGCTCTTTATCTGATATCTAAATGGTTGTCAAATAATTCAACAGTTTTGAATCCAACATCACATTTTCAGTGCTCAAAATTCCTATGATTTTATTGAAAAAATTAAAAAACATTGAGCTAACTAAGGAACGGTTTTAGTTTCATTCGATGTTTGTTCATTGTTTCCCAAACGTTCCAATAGATGTCACTCTAGATTATTTGAAAGATATGTTACCACCAAACCATTTAGACAATTCAGAAATAGATAATGTTTTTAAATTAGCAAGATTATGTATGAATCAAACCTACTTTCTAAATTAACAATAATATTTATTAACAAAATTCATGGTATAACAATGGGCAACAGCTTATCTCGTTTATGGGGTAAATTTGAAACTGATTTAAAAATAATTTAGAGCAATACTTAACTGAACGAAGTACAATGAGTGTAGATATATAGATGATGTTTTCAGCAATGTAACTTTAA